>JANHGB010020608.1:0-34697 GCA_026283785.1 Coracopsis vasa
TGCCTAAGAGCTCATCTCAATCTCCCCTCTGTCAGGTTAAAGCCATTCCCCCTTGTCCTGTCCTTACAGGCCCTTGTCAAAAGCCCCTCTCCAGATTTCTTGTCAGCCACTTTAGGCACTGGAGCTGCTCTAAGGTCTCCCCAGATCCTTCTTTTCTCCAGGCTGGGCAAGTCTGGACAAATCAGCGGAAGGTGCCAGTGCCCTGTGGGACAGCAGCTTTAAGCCCTCTGAGAGTTTTGCCTTGAATTTTAACTGCATTGAGTGCTGTGAGTGCTGTGTGCTTTGGGTGGGATTTCTCCTTGCCCCCTCTCCTGCAGTGTTAGGAGCCTGCATTCAGCTGCCTATAAATACATTCTGCATATTTGAACATGTTGGTGTATTCCTCTGTGTGTGTCAGCGAGTGGAGATGTGGCTGTTTGTTCACTGGTACACGCATGTGGCCATGGGGCCACGCGTAGACATGCACTGAGTGTGGTGTGATTGAGAGCTCATCCTGGTGTGCATGTGTAGTGATTGCATGAGACAGGCGGAAGACACTTGGGCTGTTTAAGCTCAAAACCTTACTCAGGGTACAGAAAAGCATGGAGGTGTGTGAGAAGAGGTGATAAATGAGACTTGTTTCTTTTTTGGGAAGGAGAGCCTAGCAGCAAGCTGGAGCCTGGTGACTTGGAGCCTGGAGAGAGGCAGGATCCTATCACCTTCATTTGTCAGTGTAACAGGAGAAAGGCTGGGGAGCCTGAGTTTGGTGTCTACCCCTTGAAATGCACAAGTGATATTGCTGCATCCCATGTGTGCACCCATGGCTTGGCTACCCTGGCCCCAGGGACAGAGCAGCACTGGGTGCTGCAGGGGCTGAGCAAGCACTGTCCTGCATCTCATCTACAGCTCAGTTTCAGAGCTTCCTGAATTATTGATGGCTATGATGCATTAATCTATAATTAGCTCCCCAAACCTTTTCCCCATGGGCTGGAGCTTGGAACAGATTTTCTTTCTCTTTCTGTGGTTTTACTCTTACTTGTGCAGACTTGGGAGGGAGGAGGGAAGCAAGGGATGGTCAGAGACCTTGGGGAATGTCAGTGGAGGACCAGGATAGCTTTGAATGGATGTGGTTGTTTAACAGAGTGGCCATCCTCATTGCAGTCCATCAGGGAAAAGGGCTTGGGGAGGGCCTGGCTATCTGAGGGGTCTTAAAGTCAACTTGCAGAGGGTGGAGGCTGTGCTGGGAGCCAGGAGAAAGGCAATCAGTCTTCTTCATGTCATCCTCTGAGGCCACCACAGCCACAGTGCTGGTGGGCTTGCAGGTCAGAGGGAGAAAACACTGAGCGCTGGCTACTAAGAGGAAGTCAGACTTCTTCTTACGCAAAAGGCCATGTTTGTATGTGCTTGGATGTAGAAAACAATGGGTTAGAGGCACAGTGAGGCAGCAAAGGGGTTCTCCCACTGCTAGAGAGCAGCTCAGTATTAGTGTGCTCTGCTTTAAGAGCAATTCATGGCCTAAAAATGGCTTCAGTGATTTCCAGGAGATCTGGGTGCATTAATGCTCATTCCTCAAAACTGTAAGTCCCAATCAAACCGGAAGCACAAATTCCCTATGGCTTTGAGGTCAGAGGCACAAGTCCTCAAGCTTAACTCTATGCATCGCTTTCTGAAAAACACAGATTGAGCTGCAGCAAATAGTGGTACCTGCAAACTGTCTTGGCTACCACGACCCTCATTCAGGGGCTCTGTAGTTATGCTATGGAGATGTTTTGCTTATAAAGGGAAGCAGAACATGAGGCCCTGCTGCTCTCCTCTGCTTTGCTCTCCCTTTTGAGCTACAGAGGGAGCCCTTCATTCCCACTGACCCAGTGCCATCAGCTGGGTGTGCAGGAGACGTGAGTCTTTACACGAAGGCCAAGGGGACCCCACCTAGGGAGGCAAACCAGGAGTAAAGGAGCTGTTAAATAATCCATTTCACATAGGCAGCTCATGGCTGCGTTTATGGGAAGGGATTTTTGCAATAGCTTGGCCAAAAGTCCTTTCCAGCATGAGGTCTCCCTTCTTCAGCTGGTGGAAGTCCCACTCCATGGCGTCAGTGGGAAGGACCAGCACGTAAATAAGAGCAGGATGGTTTTGATTGCAAGATGGACTCTGAGACTGAGAATGAGGACACTGATTGACCCTTCCAGCCCTGGAACCTGTGTTCACCACAGCTGAGCACAGATCTTAGGCAAACACAGAGGAATACAGCAACGTGTTCTGCTCTCTTAGGGGCAGAGATTAAGGTCAAGCAGGAACGACTTGCAATAAGATTTGTGCTATTACTGCCAATACTATTTTGGGTCTGGGGGTGCTCACAGCATCAAAGACCTAGCAGGAGAGCTCCCATTCTCACACCTTTGCTCCAAGGTAGGATCATGTCACCTAAACTCATCCTGGCAATTATTTATCTGGGCCACTTTAAAAAAATGCATGGAGATTAAGGTATTTCCCTTCTTGAATGAGCTGTCCAGTGAGAAACCCTTTCCCAATCTCCAATCCTCACCAAGGGATTTGCCATTTCAACAGGACTCGCCTCCCAGGGAGATGCAGCAGGTCAAAGGGAGGCATGGCAAGGAACTGGCTCATCAACAAGGAGGAAGTGAGTTGACTTCAATTCCAAAAAATGTTGGGCACCCACTTCCCAGGCCACAGCATGGTGACAGGGACTCTGCCTTGGTGAAAACCTGGTGCTGGATCAGCCTGTGCACCACCATGCTGAGGACCAGTTTTGACAGCAACAGCACATCCTTCACTCTTCTTGACAGCAACAGCACATTCTTCACTCTTCTTGGCTTTATGGGGACTTTAGCATTAAGTCCTCACTTAGGCCTTTAAAACAGCAGCAAACTGTATTTATTTATAGCATATTTGCATACTTTGTGGTAGGGCTTAACCCATGGCTGTTGCTTGTACCAGCACCACCAAGGACCCACCCTGCCCCAGTCTCATCCCTTTGGAGATCCCTCACGTGGCACTGTGAGGTCTCATTGTCCCAGCCACACAGCCTGCTTTGCTGTAAGTGCTTGCTTCAAGATGTACATTAAACATATATTTAAGTACATTCCCTAGAAAATTGTTCCTTTTTTGAGAAACCTGGCATAATTAAAGAGTTGACTTAGTTTCAGCTGCATGGGAAGTGCTGCAGGCAGGCTCAGAGCTGTATTCCTGCTGCGCACCCACTCACCCGCTTGGCTGTGGGCACAGGTTTGGTCAGGATGAGTCCTACTGACCCAGACATGCACTGTACATGTGCATGTGGTGGTGGTGGACTAAAGAAATGGGCTTTTTGGAGAAAGGAGGATTTTCTGGGAGACACCACTAGGACTTGGATGGAGATGCAGAACGATGCTACCATCATCTCCATGTCATAAGAATCATCCTGGGGTGAAAAGACAAAGCTAAGGGATGGAGTAAGTGTCACTGGGGCATGCAGAGCCATGGGACTAAGCAGAGACAAAGGGCAATCTATGGCAGAGAAAGCTAGGGCAGATAGGACACAAGGTGATGCACACAAGCTACTAGATGAGACCATCAGATAGGTGCTGCCACCACTGATTTACATGTAGTTTCTCCTCCCACCGGGCAGGGAAATGATCTGAACAACCTCTCCAGTCACTTTCCAGATCTACAATCTGCATTTCCTAAGGACCAAGCAAGCTTGCTAGCCAATAGACTGACCTTCCCTTTCACCCAGCGATGCAAAAACCCAGAGATGAGTGGATAAGAGAGCAAAGGGGGAGGTTTAAGTTCAGGCACAGATCATGGGAACCTGTCATAAATAAAGAGGGCTTATTTAAGAGATGATATATGATACTCTAATACTGTTCCCAGTCTCCCACTCATCACTGCAAGCCAGTTACACTTCCTGGAGCCATCAAACGTTTCTTTGCATCTTGTATGCATAGTGCAAGGACCTGGATACAATTTAGCAGCTTGGGTTTGGGGCTGACCCTTCTGTTTAGGTGTCTTTTCACTTTTCTGCTGTAATTGGCCACACAATTACACACTAATGAACTGTGTCCTGGCCCCTGAGGAACTCTGGGTCCCTGTCACATTCCCATGAAAGAACACGGAGTCAATATGAGGTGAAGTGCCACATCTATCTCATATAAGGCTTTGTGCAAGTGCAAAGGGTTGCAGACTGAAGTGAGTTTCATTAGCTGCATTTGTGCCAGAAAACAGGGTGGACTCACTCACTGGACCATGGCCATCTCCACTGGGTTGCCATACTCACGGTTTTGGCCCACTGCTTACAAAATGAAGAATTTCTACCTCAAATCCGGAAGAGAAAGGGTTAATGGTAGGATAGCGGAGAGACTGGGAACAGTGACTTCTTCTGCAGTGTTTTCACGTATGATCTATGAGAGGCAGAGGTCCTTCTGCCAGGGGGCTGCACGCTCGCCAAGCCAGGAACTCAGAGAATGATTTAGGTTGGAAGGGACACCATCGCTCCTGAGAAGGGGCTTGGAAACATGTCCTTGAGGACTACAGTCCCCCAGGCCAATTCAGAGGTCCTTGGCTTTGGGTGGTGGGTGCTGTGAAGTGCCCCTTGGCCCTCGCTCAGGGTTGAGGACAGATGCTGGGATGTGTGTCATCTTTAGTATGCTGCATGCATCCCTTAAGCTTCAGCGGCACCCTACAAAAAGTGGAATGGATGCCCAGCAAAGCTGGGGATGGATAAATTAGGGATAACTCCTCTAAAAGAAGTGGAAGGTGCTGTCAACTAATTTACCAAAGGATAAGCCCCATGTCAGGTCTGGCCCCAAACATGCCCCTGCTCAGAGCAGGTTTCCTGTGTGATGCTGGGACTCAGCCCACTCTGCTGCTCTCCATCTCCTTGTGAAATGCTTGAGTGGCTCATGCTGCAAACCACACAGGTCTTTTTTCCTCCTCCTGCTTCATCTTGCATGCATAATTGATCAGCAATGCTAATTCTGTCACCCTGAAACTGTGTCCAGGCAAAGTGAGCTGAGGCAGGTAATATATCAATATATCTGTCATTGCTTTAACCCACAGCATCAACGATGTTTTGAAAACCAACTAGCTGTGTAGTAAGTAGGATGCAGCTGGGCACAAATATCTTGATTCCCTATAGTGTCCAGAAGCTGATGTCTACAGAACACCATGAGGATAAGGCAAAGCTAAAGTACCTCCCCCAAGGTACTGCTGCAAATTCAGCTGTGCCTCAAGGTATTCCTGAATTTGTCTGTGGTTTCTGTCCTTTCATTTACCAACACTGAATTTCACTGTCACAACATAACCTGGTCTCCACCAACTTCATGCCAACGTATAGCACCAACAATGTCTTGCAGCAAGGAGTTCCCCAGTTCTGGTACCCAAATCTATTTTTAAGCACTTTCCAAATTGAACTGAATTGGGTGGGAAACACAGTAACAGTGTCTCAGAAATACAGACACCTCCTCCAGCTTCTGGGCACAAGCACTGGCTTCTGTCTGTAGAAAATGCTGCTGCCTTTGAAGCAAAGATGGGGATAACAGATCCTTTCATACCTCAGAGGAGAAAGGAACAGGGCCACAAAGCAAAAGACCCAGATTTTCCATGCTTCTGGGCCAGACAGGTGGAAAACAGGACTGCCAACAAAGCAAAGAGAGAAACCCAAACACCTGAGGTGCAGTATTCCATGGTGCCCCAGCCAAATTTGAAATTCTGCCCCATGAAGGTTTTAAGATTGCTCTTCTTGACGCTGAAGATTGATGGGCTCATTCCTTCCTTTCCCAAGAGTCATTTCTCTTATTCTGACCTTATTCTTAACAGCTCCAAGTGTTTAATGTCTGGGATATTTTCCAAATAGTTTAAACACCAGCTTCAGTGGCTGACTTGATGGTTTCCTGCTTTAGCGTATGCTGCAGTTGGATGTCACACTGGATGCAGGTGATTTCTGGTTGGCTTTCTCCATAGACCAACAGCTTTCCAAGGGACGGTGTCAATTGGCCTCTCCTCAGAGTCTGGTTTACCCTTTCCACATGTAACACCTGCTTTGCTCTTTGGAAATTGCTCCAATATGCTGAATCTGAACAACCCCCAGGAGAAACCCATTCCCACCTTTGAAGATGCTCCTGCACGGCTCTGCTGTGATGTTTCTGGACGAGTGGTTCACATCTATTGCAGGGATTGGTGTCACCGATGTACAAACACTATCTGGAAAAGTTAATTAAAACCCCCAACCAAACAACCCCCACCAGATGTAGCCCTCAGAGGTGAAACTGATTCCTGGTGACTGGTGGTAGTTAGTTTATTAGTACAGACCACAGCAGAAATTTAGGATCATGGAACCATTCTGCTTGGAAGGGACTTCTGGAGCTCATCTCATCCTATGTCCTGCTCAGTGTAGGTCTGATTAAAACATGTCAATCAGGGCCACATCCAGCTTGAATACCTCCAAGGATGGAGATCGTACAACCTCTCTGGGAATTTGTTTCTGCTCCTTTTCCATAAGCTATTGCCTTGTAGCAAAGCCAATGGTTCCCTTTCACAGACTGCCATAGCAGCAGCAACCTGCCTACCTGCCAGCCTGGGGCAGGGGTTTCCAGGAGTCTGCACTCATGTCCTCTGCTTTGGGAGGGTTTTTGCTAGTGGTGTCCACACTGTGGCTGTTTCAGCCTCACAACTAGGGTAAGCATGATGTGAGATGTCTGTCCCAGAGCTGTGAGTGTTATTTACACCATGCTCAGGCCCTTGGCAAATGCCTGGAGAAACCTACAAGGACCCATTCTGTCTCACTCCCGAGTCTTACCAACATGGAACAACCTGTTGTAACATCTGCCTTCCCTTTTTGGCTTAGGCACAGTGTTTGTTGGCTTCAGCTGTAATTTTTGCATGGGGTACTGAGCACGTAGCAATGTGCTGGTTATGAGTAATCAAAGTCCATGTTGCCATGTTTTGGTGCTTGGAGGTCAAGAAGGGCCTGGCCATGCCATGTAAAGCTTTGAGGCAGGATAAGAACCTTTTCCTCTTCTATGAAATAGTCTCCAAACCACATGGAGGGCTCATCTGGCATTGCAACAGGCTTCTGCAATCAGTTCATCCCCAAGAGATGAGCCTGAGCTGCATCAGGCACCATGACCTGGCATGAGTCTGCCTCCAGGAACCACCATGGCTGTGGCTGAAACCATAGGTGTTAAGAGTGCCTTGAAGCTTAGCCTGGGTTTGGAAATGAATTAATGAATCATGACCCTGCTCAGGCGCACTGGAAGGATAAACCAGAGCCTTGCACTCACACCCAGCCTGGTTTTGCTGTAGCAGCCCAAAGTGGTCCTGCACTGGTTGGAAACCTGTCAGCTGAGCAGACCAGAGCCCTTTCAGTCCCTGGGATATTTCATGTTGGAGTCAGCCCCCAGGGTGCTTATATGCTCCATGGGAGATATCCCCTAGTGTTTAGCTGTCCAGGAGCCCTGGGGCTGGACAACCTGGCCCATAGCTCTCTCCCAAGAGGAGGGATTTCCAAGGGCTATGGGGGAGGAAAGGGTGAGTTGCATGTGTTGGATGGCAGGCACTGACCTCCAGTCAAAGGACACTTTCTGCTCCACCAGTCTGTTCCCTCTTTTTCCTCATTAATGCTACTTCCATGCTCGACAGTTGTGATTTGAATAATTTGGACTGATTAGTGTTTACACAGCAACATTTGGAGGAAATGAAACCACAGCACAGCCAACAGCCAACCTAGGGCTCCAAAATGCTGTTTTGTTCAGGTTTCTAAAGAAGGGGGCTTGCATGACCATGCAGATCTATGCCACCTACTTGTCTCCAAGGTCAGTCAACCTTGCAATACACAACAAATCACAGCCACTTCTGAGCTAGGGGTGCAGGTCTCAAAGATATCTGGTTCATGCAGGGTTTTAGTTTGCTGGCTGAAGGACAGGAGATGCATTAGTGTTGGCACTGAAGGGAAGGCAGGGGTAACAGAGCCTCAGACTGGCTGGTATCCACTAAAGCACAGACACAGCAGACAGGTAGCGTCTCTGCCCTGTTGCTCAGCACCTGTATAGCTCCAAACAAAGCCAAGATATGGTATATCCACAGCCAGAGAGCCAAGGATGGGTGTGAGACAGGGGGATGGGGGAGGGAAGGAAGTGGAATTATAGCACCTGGGAGATCAAGTGGACATAGGAAGGAGAAATGAAGGTTATGGGATTATCTGGAAGTCTTGTGTGAGTGGGTGAAAGAAGCCTAGAAGCTGTGGGACACAAACCTGAGCGTTGTAAGGATGCATCCATTGCATGGAGCTTCTTTGCCTTTTTTCCTGATCAAAGCCCATCTTTCAAAGGTTGCTGCGGATGCAGAAACCCTTTTAGTGAATCCTCTGCCTTTCTTCATCTCTGCAGGCAGAGGCCCTTTATCAGATCTGTTTTTGGGAATGGATGTGCTGCCGCCTTCTTCAAAGGTGCTGGTGGAAACTGTGATCCTTGGAAATGTTATGTGCAAAGCCAGGAAGGTTCCTCCTCCCCAGACTGCTTTTGGCAATGGGCATCTCTGGGCATCTGAGACAAGTTGTACTTGTCTCCTTGGGGCTCAGCAGTTTGCTTGAGCCGGCTCAGATGACCCCAGGAGTGTCCTGGTACCTCCAAATTCCCCTGAGGTACAGTTGTAAGGGGGATATCTGAATGCAGGGGAAGATCTGAATGACTTCAGTGGGGCTTTTGAGCTTTCCCAGTTAGCAGGAGAGATTTTAAGTGCAGCAACACTGGAGAGACACAGGATTCCCTCCACAGAGGGATGGGACTAGTGTGAAGTTTTAGGGATCCTTTTGTCCCTGTATTATTTACTCCTCTCTTCCAGGTAAATACTCTCTTCCAGCCTGCAACTTCCCGCACTGGATTCACTTGATGGAGGCATTTCCCACCACCATCCCATTCATCCCCCATTAGCCCTAACCAGACAGGAAAATGAGAGGATTTAACAGAAACCGAAATAATCAAGTCCCAGAGCCCTCCTCCAAAGCTGATCTTTTATCTGAGGAGGGGAGCAGCTCCTGAGCCCCCTCAATGCCTGCTGGGAATTCAAGCTGAGAACTGATTTTATTCAGGAGATGGTCTGGTCTCCAGCTGAGGGTAAAGCCCTAGGAGAACTAAAGCAGCCTTCCTGTATTTACTTATTTATTGACACTGTGTGTGTGCACGTTTGTTTGCTTGTATAAGGATTTCTAGATGAACACAGGGTTCGATTTCCTGGTTTGGTTTGGTCGTTATTTCCCTTGAAAAGGCTAAAATACACCCCTCTAATTTAGGTAGATCCGAGTGTTGGCTGTGACCGCACACACTCCATGTGCTTCCTCAGTGTCCCTGTGGATGGTTGAGAAGAGCTGGCTGTCCATGTACTCTCTAAATGTGGGAAGAGTTGACATTTCTGCCCTTTCCGTTTCCTGCCAGCACATGATACTGCCAAGGAAATGCAAATACCTCTCCAGTTTATTGAGACAAACGGCACCAGCCTCTCTGTGTTCATGGCTCAGCAAAACCCAGCGCTCAGCTCTCAGGCGCTCCCAGCTCCGCTCTGCATGAAGAGCTGCTCCCAGGGGAAAATTACCTCTCCTGAGACCCCAGTTTCCTGTTTTCCATGGTCTCTGTCCTTGCAGGACCTCTGGGGTTTGCGACTCTCTGCCTCCTCATCTGCCTCCCTGCTTCCCAGCTGCACTGTGGGCTCCCTCGGAGTGTGTTTGCACAGCACTTTGGGCAAGGGGCATCAGTCCCAAGAGGAACTGTGAGGGTCTGGGTGGTACAAGCAGAGGTGGACATAGGAAATATCTTCATGGGTCACAGCATGGCCCCTTGAGACTATGCAGACCAAAGAGAGGCTTTTTAGGGAGAGCTCCTGAACCCAGCAACTTTCCATGGGCCAGTCCTTTAGTGCTTCCACAGCATCCTCTCCCCCTGGGGTTAGGGACACTAGGGAGGACATCCCAGCCTAGTCTTTAACATCCATTTGTGATCCTGCTGCCCACATCTATTTCTTGCTCTTTTTCCCAGCACCTTCGTACTTTCTGATGCTCACTGCTCTTGCTAATTTGTGTTATCTGTTTCAACCTGATTCCCTGATGGTTTCATCATTTGCTCCCTAGGATTTGGGGAAAGGTGGGTTGGCAGTTGTCATACCCACTGCCTTCATGGTCACTTGATGTGGCCAGGGGTGCCTTGTAATGGAAGACAAGTCCAGGCACTGATTAACTCACTGGTATGGACATAGTTAGTCTCAAGCATGTCCTCTACTGGATAAATACACTGGTGGAACAGCACTTGAGAAACGTTTGTGGGAATGCGACATCTCTGAAGTTCACTGCTCTGTCAAATGTGGCAGGGATCGAGAGGTTACAAAGTCGCTTGGAGGGAAGAAGGGGGTGGACAACAAACAGGGATACACAATCTGCATCATTCATAAGTGTTGTGGAAAAACACACACTCCAAAACCAGTTTGTGCATCAACAGTCAGAACTGATACCACAAGAAGGAACATGAGGACAAATGGGGATATTTTACAAGGTGTAATTAATCAGATCAGCCAAATAAATCACAGCTTTGCCTTTGAGGAAGCCGGAGAAGCAGAGAGGCAGAAAATGAGGCTGAGCCTCTCTCTCTCCCTACAGCCAACTTCAAATCCATTCAGAGCAATTTCTGGAGCAGCAGAAGGTCAGTAACTGATTTGGAGACTCTGAGTTTCTGACTACATCACAATGCAGATGTGCTTCCCAGCCTGACTGGAGGCTGCACAGCTCCCGCTGCAGCAAATGAGCTTGGAATATGAATAGAAAGGGGAAGGAGCATGCTCTTCCCTTGACAAGCGAGCAACAGGGAGACAAAAAAACCCTCCATGCTGAATTAACCCAGTTTTATGTCAAACTGCAATCCCCTCACTGCCTCCCTTTGTTCCCCAGAGCAAAACCCCTGATCAAGGTTGCCTTTCTGTGGTGAAAGGAAGAAGGAGGTGGAAAAGAACGTGATTTGTCTGCAGTTGGTTTTTACTTGATCTGGAAGCTCCTTGCTTCAGAAATGGTGTTGCAGTTTCAATAGGCAGAGTGGTCCAGGTCCTCCCACCAGCTCGGGCATCTTTTGGGAAGGACTGAGAGTGCAATGAACCTCATCCCAGGGCTAAAACGATGATGGTTCAGTGGGAAATGGCTGCTCCTGTCCATGATGGCTGAGCACTGGCACAAGCATGTGCAACAGAGACATCTCCCAGCCTGGACTCGAGCATAAGTCTTTGGGAGCCCTCAAAATCCTTCTGATTCCTGGGCTACTGCATTCTCTCCTACTGAGCCCGGGGGGTATGGAGGGTCAAGGATGGGATAAGAGAAATTCATGTGGACTGGACCATCCATAGCAATTGAACATAGTCTCACTCAAGAAAACCTTACACTGATGACAGAAGCTTAAAAGTGTGGCTCAGGATGAAGACGCACCCTCAAAACAAGATCCTGAGAAGGGCAAGGTGCCTTCATCCTTTGCCACCAGAATCCTGTGCCCACTTGGCCCTTGCTGTGATAAGGATAGCCACTGCCATTGCCTGGACTGATGGGCCAGTAAAGGTTCTTGGGGTGAGGACACACATTATTCAGGACCTGGATGGGGCACCATGGCTTTGTGTAAGGGATCTTGCAGTTCCAAACTAGCAACAACTCTGCTTTATGGGCTCTGATACCTAAACACCACAACCTCAGAGTATAAAGCAGATGCCCACAGAAGTGACTTGCACTGGGGGCCTTTACTGTGGTTTTGAAAAGTCCAGAGGTCCTCTAAGCTCAGGTTTGCAGGTTTTAAGCCCATTCCACGTGCTTATCAGCTTTGAATTTTGCAGCAGTGGTGTTGGACAAGTACCTTAAGAAACAGTGTGAAAAACACAGGAAAACAAGGAAGGTGGTGTCTAGGATAGCTCTGGAAGCAGCGATGCGTAGCTGCAGACTGTCAAGACCTCCTGAGGTGGACACAGTGAACCAGCTCCACTCAGAAAGTTACATACCATCAGAAGAGCAGCAGAGGCTCTACCCCTCATCATCCTTAAGGAGCAGTGGAAAGATCAGCCCCTGCCTGCAGGAGACTTAAGGTTTGCTTGTATATAGTGCCCCAAACCCCACAGAAGTCAAGAGGAGGTATCGAGTGCAGGATGATTACTAACAACTGAGCAGATAAATATCTGGGCACATGACTAAACAGTAAAGCAGGACCAGCACAGCTTTTATTTATCTATTCTGTAATTATGTCCTCTCCTTTAATGAGACCTACACAGATACAGAGGGCAGATGGGCTGGGTGAGCTGAGGCCATTTTCTTCCCCTCCTCCCTTATTTCTACAAAGAGCTGCTGCAAGGAAAGGCAAATATTTGACTGCTTGGGATGTGAGGGAAGGAGAAATTGAAACATGAGCCAGCAAACAGCTCCTTATTCAAGCAGGGCTTTCTATGGCACTGTCACTATCCTTTATCTATTGGAGGGGCTGGAGTATGAGATGTTGGCAGCCAGCTGGAAGGCAAGACTGAACGAAGAACATCTGCATTCTTTCCAAGTGGTGCCCTTACCTCAGCCCCACAAATGAGGGCAATTCAGGGAAATAAAGGTTGGAAGGGATGCTGTGAAGGGGAGAAGAGCTGGAGAACAGCAATGCAAGGAGCAGGCTTGGGAGACTGGTGTGAAGGAGGACTTGTTTGCAGCCCCATACATTGCTGTGTGCAGCTCTGGATCCCAGCTCTGCCTTTCAGAGCTCTTCAAGGAAACATCCTGAAAACGATTAAAATGACCTGCCATGAGCCACACGCATGGTACCAGCCCTATGTTGTGCTCACACAGATGCACCACAGAGCACACACCTATTTGCACATACAGTGGTACACATACAAGGTCATGTGAATGTTGTGCACATGCTTCATGGTCTACATGCATCACAGTAGTTTCACACACACACTGCTGTGCTCAGCACAGAGTGATGCACACATGTGCACGGGCACTGTTATCGCTTGATTATGTTTTGAACATGTTACCTGTACACATACACACATGCAAGAGTCTGTTACACACATTAGCATGTTAAGCATAGTCAATGGGCAAGAACATACCTGTGCCACACAGACATATGCCAACACACACATGCACAGCAGCACACGCACACCGTTCCACACAGGAATACAGATACATCACTCTCCTGCAAGCTGATCTACAGCCAGAGATCTCTTTGCATGTCTGAGGCCAATTAATGGGATTTGGCAGCCATGTTAATAAAGTATAATCCCTTTATAACAGTACAGGGAGTCCCCAAAGCCCCAGGCTCTGTGAACCGTGACTGCCTTTCTGAATGCTATATGTCAGCTCTGACTCCTCATACTCCACTGAGAGCACCCTCACCTGTGTTGGCAAAGGCAGCTGTGCTCTCAGGGAAACCTGAGAGCTTTTAGCTCCCATTTAGCTTTTTTTGGGTGGCTTTCCTGATGCTCTCAAGCCCAGGGCTTAATAAAAAGGAATCGCTTGGAGGAAGGGAGGTTTAGCAGAGGTGTGACATCCTCTTCCTGGTCCACAAAGGACAGCATCCCGGATGCATCAAGGTGAGAAATGCGCTCATGAACATATACTCTGTGACTTGGAGACAGATGAAATCTGAGGAGGGACATTTTCATAGGAAGGAGTGCTAGTGTCTGCATTGCAGGGGAACAGGATGGCTTTGGGGTCTGGGTATGCCCCGCAGCTCACATGGGCACCTGAAAATCCCAGCACCCCCCATCTACTCCTGCAAATCTCCCCTTCCCATCACTCGCACTGCAAACACAACACAATCCAGAGCATGCAGGCACCCCTGCTGGAGCACTGCCAGGTCCGACTGCAGCCAGGAGCTCAGCAGTGTGCTGTGGAGTAGGGACATCACCTCCTTATTCCTAATACATCCCATACTGGCAAATTCTGGCCCCTCAGCCTGGCACAGCCACTGGACAGATGGTCACAGGAGACAGCTCAGGTATGAAGGCAGCTCCCCCATGCTCAAAACCCTCCCTTCTCCCTGTGCTTCCAGGCAAGGAAGGGGATGATTAACACAAAATCCATGGCAACCCGACCGGCTGCTTTGGAGCCAGCTCCTCACTCCCTCCCCTCTCCTCTCCTCAGCGCCTTTGTCTGCTGTTGGCACATCCCTCAAGCCCTCCTTTTTTGCTCTCCTTTATTTCAGAGGGAGCAGCTTTGCTCTCCCCTTTCCCCCCTGGGCAGTGCTGGCTGGGGACAGAAAATGCAGGTTTCACACCCCCTGCAAAAGACTTACCTACAAAAGGCAGCTTTGCTCCTTCTCCCACTCCAACAGCATTACAAAACCAACCAGCAACATGCACAAGCGCTCACTGTGAGCCAGCTGGTATGTGCAAGCAATATAAGTACATATGAGCCTGCAAAAACAAGCCAGCAAAACTCCTGGGGAACCTCTCTGTGAGGAGCTAGGCAAGGGCTTATACTATCAGGATTCAAGACTCGTTCTGGAGGTGGGTAAATAACCTGGAATGCCATCCCCAAGCTGATGATTTCCACCTGCAAGCAGCCCAGTGGGAAAAAAATGAGGCTGTGACAGCACAAATCTTCACAACAGCAACCTGGCAATTACACATCAGGGTGCTCCCCTTAGAAAAGACCCTACAATAACACAGGTGTGCTCATCTTTGAGGTTAAGGGTATTCCTGCATCAGTGAAGCTGTGTTTTCCTCTCTGACACACATAGAAAGGAGCAGAAAGAGCCTCTGCTCAGGTTGCTGCTTGTGAGCAGCCCTAATATAACAACCCTGGAGTCCATGACTTGCACACAAGGCTAGAGGTCTGCAAGTGCAGCGTGCTGAGGACAAACCAGTAAGAACAGGGAGTTCGCCACCTTTCCAAGCAAAACCAGGGAATTCCCCCAACCCCCTCTCTGAAACCCCTCTTACTGAGCCCACTCCAGATATGAAAACCATTTTGCCCTTTTTAAGAGCAGCCCTTGAATATACTCATCTCCTCCTCTGCTCAGACAGCTTCCCCAGGGAAACATCCTCCTCTGCAATGTATGAAAACCCTGCAGGTACCTGGGCATCATGAATTGAATCTGCATCCCCAGAGGAGTGTTGGCACTGTGCTGCTGCCAGAGATTCCTGCAGCTCCCCCTTCTCCCTTAGCAATTACCCTGGGAGACTGGGGTGAGCCTCTGAGGAATCCTGTGTTGGCAAAAGCCCCCCAAAGCCTGGCCAAGCAGCCCAGCATCTTGCTGTCTGATGCCAATAAGTGATGGCAGACATGAGAGCAGGATCATCATCCACTTTGCATTGCCTTGCTTGGAGGTCTCATGTTGCCGACCCCAAGAGCAGCATGGAAAAGGGGTGACTGGTTGCAACGTGTGCTTGGACAGGGCATATCTGGAGCGCTGCAGGAGGAACTCAGACGCCTGGCACGATGCACTCCTCGCCTCGGTATGCGAGCCGGTAACGCTGCTTCTGCTTAAAGATAAGCATGTGCTTGCAGCCCGGGCTGGCTGGAGCCCAGCGCCAGCACAAAGAGGGCTTTGTACGAGCAGGATGCACAAGGGGATGGGGCAGAGCTGCTCTCCAAGGGTATTGGAGGCCCATAGACAAAACGGGTCCCCAGGGAGAAGCTAAAAGGGGACCTTTCTTCCTTTGCTTTTCGCAGAGGAGAAGCAGAGATGAACATGGTAATTAATAAGCTGCAGGTGATCAAACCCCTGCGGCCGATAAGCACTGAAAGGGAAACAAAGCAACACAGTGTGGAGCATGGAGGCAGGAGTAAAAACTCCACAGGTCACCACTGGGAAAGAAAGGCGAGCTAAGCTCGGAGGGATGGGAGGCTGAGCATCTCAGATCCACTGGGCTTGAACTCATCCAAAGCCTTATTTCCTATGGGCCATAATGCTGGCAGCCAGGCTTAATGTGGTAGACTCTCCCAACAGCAAAACGAGAGGAAGACAGTGTGATATCAGGGGAAAAGCATGCCCCAGTGCTCTTACAGGACTTAAGGGCTTGGGCAGGCCAGGCTGGATGTCTGGCCAAGCTGAGGAAACACAGGCTGGTCTGGTGCTTGGGGAGAGCGCATCTGCAGATCCCGCTTGGAGCAAGCATTGACTGAAGCATTGCAGCTGAACCTTTCATGAATGCATGACCCGGGATTCAGGCTCTGTAACTACATCTATGCTAGTAAGTAAACCAGTTCAGGAGCTACCCTCAGCCCCAAGAGCCATGTGGCATGGTATAGATGATGCCACCTGTGTGATCACATCCATACCATAACTAAACATCCTTGCTTCCTTCCCCAGCAGAGCATCTATATCAGACCGCTGCTGGAGATTAGCCTGTGCTACTATCAGCTCTGTGGCATGGTTGGGAAAGCACTGCTGGTAAGTGCTAGGGAGCATGGGGCTGGTTTTGAGGCTCACCCTTGGCTGTGTTTGAGAGATAGGCACAGTGTGTAGCTCCACTAACAGCACAAGCTGGTGCTGAGCTGTTGAGGGCTCCTGCCCTTGTCATCTCCTTCCTAACCCTCCTAACATTTGCGCAGCCATGTGCGGAGCTGCAGTGATGAACTCACGTACGTTGTAACTAATGTGGCTAAACCATGCAAAAAACCTGAGGCAGAAAGTCAATCCAGGGTACTTTGCCACGCTTGTGTCATCTTAGGGGACAGAAGGAAATAAGGGTGGAGAGTAGTAAACAAGGAGGTAGGTTGGCACCTGGAAGAGATCCAGGCCAGTTCCAGCGAGAGCAGGACTGTCCCTGTTTCTAACCCAGTTTTCCAGGAAAGAAAATCTTGCACGGTCAGGGTCTGTCATCCGCCTTTAACTACTACCCTTGCCTTCCTCTTGCTAGCTTTTAAATGTCCTTGATCGTTGCCTGTCCACATCCATCAATGTGCTTGACCTGCTGCTCATTGATGTAGAAGAGCAGAGGGCAGTGGTGATCAGGGGCAGCAGCTTGATCTCTCATAGCTGTGAGATGACTGGGCTCTAGAGATGTCATGTGAGATGACATGAATCTCCAGATGATGTATCCGGCTTGGGAAGACAAGCTGTAGGCTGAGGACTAGACCTCAGGAGGGTTGACTTCAGCTCATTTGGGGAACTGGGAGGTTGCTGTGAGGAGAGAAGGTGTCCAAGACAGCTGGCTGGGTTGTTTTAAAGAGAACTTATTCAGAGCTTGGGAACAAACCCTGCCTTTGCACATGAAAATCAGGAACTGCAGCACAAAGCCTGCCTGGCTAATTAAGACACTTCTTAGTGAACAGAGCTGCTAAAAGGGAGCATACAAGAAATGGAAATAAGGAGGCAAAATGAAAGAAGAGTGCAAATGCATGGCTGGGGTACTTAGGGATGAAAGCAGAAGGGCTGAAAACCAGCTGGAGCAAAGACTGGCCAGAGATGCTAAGAGTAACAAAAAGGGGGTTTGTAAGTATTTCAACAGCATACTCCATGGAAAATGTGGGTTGATTGTTGGGGTGTGGGATAGCCTAACAATGGGTGATTATGGAAAAGGTTGAATGCCTTTTTTAGGCCTCAGTTTATATATGTCAGATTTGCTCCAAGCTTCTGCACATAGCAACAGCATTTGGGAAGGAGAACAGCCAACACTGGGGAAAAAAGGTTAAGAACTACTCAGAGAAATTAAATGTATTTCCATCCATAAGACTGGATGAGATTCATCCTAGTGCTCTGATAGAGCTCTCTGATGTGATCATGAGGCTGTTGCCTGTCATCTATAAAAACACCACAGTGTCCAGCCTCTGTCCCCCCATTGGGTGTTTCCAAGTGTTATACACGTCTTAAGAAAGGGGAAAAGGACAATGTGGCGAGCTATAGAGGTCATCCTCACCTTGGCCCTAGAAAGATCATGGAGTGTGTCCTCTGGGAGTTAATTTCTGGATATATGAAGAGCAAGAAGACAGGGACCCAGGGACTCCAAGCTACAGGGCATGGAGTGGAGGCTGGTGTACAAGATGCTCTGCAGAAACAGATCAGGGTGAGAGAAAGCATACAAAAGAATCTGCTTTTCTTCTTCGGTGGTAATGATTAAAACTGGTGCCAGGAAGAAGGCTTGCATTTCAGGGGTACAAAGAAACCCCTTGGTACTGAAGTTCTGGTACTAAATCCTTTTCTTCTCTGCAAGAAACCTGAAAAAAAGAAGAAACCACAAACAATGGGAGCTTGCATGGGTCAGGAACCATTTCTAAGATGTAGTTTGGCTGTAGCTGCCCTGTTCTGTAGTTAGTAATAAGGACGTAGCCAGATTTGTCACTTGGCCTTTTGTCAGAGAGTGGGTCCTGGTTGCTCGTGAAGATGCAGCTCTTGGTGTTCTCATATGTATGAGTATTCTACCTCTGGATGGGAGGTTTGTATGGAATGAATCAAGAAAACTTTATCTCCACAGCCTAGGCTTAAACATTCACTAGAGGTCTGTCCATTCACAAGACTTACGAGTCATTAGCGATTGCTGCTTTATAAGAAAGGCTTATTGTACACTGCCCTGACTGTGCTTCTTCATGCGGTTGTTGCAGCTCTGTTGGTGAACTGACGAGAACCAAGGACCCTCTTCTATCCATGAGACCAACTGGTGTGGCGCAGATGTGTTCATATGGTGAAATCCTCATACCCCAACAGAGATAGCTGCATCTCATTTTGAGATGGTCCCTGGCTTACATTAGCTCCTGAGCCATACCTGCTGGTTGCTTGGGTCAGTGCAGCTGGACTGGACCAACATCATGCCAGGGACCATGCTGACAGCTGAGCTAATCCTTGGGAAACCACATGCCAAAGGCAAAGCTTTCACTGGAATTGGCAGCATGGGAAAGGGCAGTCTAACAAGCTGCTGGTTTCACAGGAGGATTTAATAGCATTAAGAACTTGATCCCTCTGATTTGTTAAAAGCCTTGCAACCAGCTTCCACCCTCAATTCACCTGCAGGACAGGCTTTCTTCCAAAAGCCCAGTCCCAGCAGCTTCCAGGGTGGCAAAGTACATGCCGAGCATGTCAAAGTGTTCACATCTGAAAGTCCAGAAGGTCCTTGGCTGTATCTCAGACTGGGAATGCACAGCATGGGGCATCCTGCATCTCATTTTCCACCTTATAATCAGAGGATAATTGCTCTAACTACCTTTCTGTGGTGGTAGGAAGGAGCTGAACTTTCAGATCTCTGCACAGCACTGTTAGCAGCATTCCTGCTTCCTATTGAGTAGCATCCGTGGCTACCCAGGCTGCAAGCTAAAGCAGTTGGGAGAAACTCCATCTGCCTCCCTGAGCAATCCCCATCCTAAAGAAACCCCCTTGTAGCACATGGCATTTTTGTAGCAACTCTTTCCTACCCTCATTGTTCCCAGGGAGGAGAGACAATGATCTAAGAATGCAAAGCTCTTGAAACCCCTCCAGAAAGCTGCGATTTATGAGCAGCCTGTTCCAACTGGCAGAGGGAAATCATCAGTGGAACAA
Organism: Coracopsis vasa; assembly: GCA_026283785.1. NCBI lineage: Eukaryota > Metazoa > Chordata > Aves > Psittaciformes > Psittacidae > Coracopsis > Coracopsis vasa. Next base: position 19,446 of record JANHGB010020608.1, read on the forward strand.
AAACATTGTGTAATAGCCCTCCTCCTCCTGCTCCCCCCTCAAGAGGCAGGCAGGGAAGGGGAGCTGAGACAGACACCGAGGGAAAGCAGCAGAGAATCATTGGGAATCTTCTATCACCATCTCAGGGCTTGGGCACTGCAGACCTCTCACAGTCGCTGACCTGGAGAGTTTTGAAACACATTGGGATGCTGAAGGCAGTGACCAGGATGGTTTGGCTGCCCCAGGGATTGGACCACAGGGACTCTGCACCATCTGCCTTTGCAAGGATGGGGCAAGTCCAGATCTCAGCTGCTCTGAATGATGGGTGCATGGAGTGGGTCCCTTGGTCCTTCTTCATAAAATAGGTTGAAAATATGGGAGGTGAAAGCCTGCAATCATGAATCTGCCCCAAATCTGATCACTGATTATCTTAAAATCCGCATCCAACCATTGCAGCCTGGGACACAGCTTCACATGAGTGAGTGTGGTCATCTGAGGCTTAGGGGTGTTCTTTGCTTGGAGCGGGCAGGGAGGTGCTGGTGTTTTCAGCTTTACAGGTTTCCCAGGTAGCACAGAGACCAGTGAGGATTTCAGGAGTGGTTTGCACATCTTTCAGTGCCACTTCTCCTTTGGGCTGCTGCATGGCTCCTCTGGATGCCGGTTGGGCTGTAAGCAACACCCAAGGCGTGATTTCCCCCCAAGGTTTTGGGACGCTTTGCTCCCTTGTGTGTATGTCCTCAGACACAACACTTGGTTGTAAAACGTGCAGCGAGGGAAGCAAGTCTGAGTCTGGTTTTGGTGTGTAGCCTGCCACTTCCTCTTTGCAATCCTTTTTTATTCTCCCCCCCACCCTGCCTTCTGTCTTCCTGATCTAAAATAAAACCCACTAACAGACAGTGTCAGTCTGTGAAGAGAAAACCACACGGTACTGGGAATACTCCAGCTGGGATTTTTTCCATATATGTATTTTCCATATATATATAAAAAGAGGCTAGACCGTGATAGCTGAAATACTGTGTAACAGAGGCCATCTGAAAATTCTGCCTTTAAGTCCTTAAACGTATCATTCCCGAGTGTTCCTGGTTTAAATGGGACCTGTCGGGGCATTTGTATGATATCTCTGTTGAATTTCATGAAGGGTTATATGGATGTTTGTGGGGATGTCAAAATACAAATCACTGCCTGATTATATGATAGCACTTCCCAGTGCCAAAAGAGTGAGAAATGAGACACTCTCTTAGGAACAATGACCCTTTTCATTGTTGCTACACTGAGGCTGTGACCTTCGAGCAAGGTCTTGTCTATTAGTAGATCGAGGCAGACCATGCCTGGGAGAGTGGCCAGTTGACCCTACGTTAAAATGTGTAGAATTGCTTTCTGCTTCCTCTTAATTGACCCGAAGGAAGTCAGAAAGCAAGCTGGGACAATTCATATTTAACTGAATTCTTCGTGCTGAATAATAGATAGAGGCTTGGGTTAATTAAAACTTCAGGGATTTGATCTAGTTGGATAAACGTCCAATACTCACTGAAAAAGAGGAACTGGAAAAGTTTCATTAAGGCTGTTTAAGGGAAAATATTTTGACTGTTCATTGCAAAACAACGCATGAATAAAAATAAGGTGTTAATGGTTTCAGTTTCTATTTAAAATGTTTAGAACTGTTCTAAGTAAAAGCAAAACATGACCAATTAAAATGCTAGCTGGATTCCCCCACATCCAAAATTTGCATTGAGCTTTTTGGAGCAAGAAGTAATCTGAAATTTGGTCTTCTAGTTAGCATGGAGAAATCTGTGGTCTTCCAGTCTACCCATCTAAAATAACAATGCAGTTCATTATTCACATGGACTAGTCTCAAACTTGCTCTTTAATTTCAGCGAGGAACATGTCTCATTGCTGGGTGGCTGTGGACAACCCCTGAATCAACGTCCAGCAGATCCCTGCTTCAAATAGGGGGATCAGCAGCCACTGGTACTCCAGACGGAGATACCACAGCCTTGATTAGGTGGTCCACACATGTGGTCACATTAAAGGGTATTTTCAGGATGGACTCCAGAAGCATCAACCTTAATAGTCACCAGCCTTTCACTGCAGGCATCATGGGTCATCTAGGAAAGGGGATGTGGCCGTAAGCCACTTGCACTAGTAAAGGCACTTGGAGGCATGAATCATCTCACTGCAGACTGCTGAGATCAGAAGACTCCTTTCTGGGAACGTTGTGATGGGACCAGTGACCTGTACTCATGTTTCTCAAGGCCCTCACAACCTTTGGATGACTTGTTTGTTTTAGACAAAGCTCAACAAAAATCAGATATACTTCTACTTACATTTTTCCCTAGCCTGATACATTTTTAAGTGCCTGGACCTACTTTTGACCCAGTGGCCGACAAACAAAACAGCTCCTCATGTAAAACAGTAGCGTTTTGGTTTTCTTTTCCATACGTTTTTGCCCAAATACATAATAAATGCCCCCACCTTAATTTTTCCCCACCTCCTCCAGACTGCAAGGTGGAGCAGCAATTACTGATGAAGCTGCATCAGTAATTCTAACCGGTGATGTGTGTGGGTACAAAAACCTGACTGGAAACCTTGCACACCCATAAACCCTGAGCAAGCCAGATTTGTGCTTCCCCGACCGCTCTCCAGGCAGAGCTGGAGCCACTGAACACAGCAAGAGACCAGAGGCAGGAATCAATACAGACATAATTTTATGATTAAAAAATTGTGCATTTGGACAAACAGCTGGCAGATCCGACCATCCCTCATCCCACTTAATGCAGACAACACATGTCTGGAACCCAGACATCTGATATTTCTAATGCCACATATAATGGAACTCCTAAGACTGTGCTTGTATTAACTTCCTGCATTCAACTACCTGACAAGAGCCCAAAGGCACATCCACCCTATTGTTGACTCTAACTGATCCTAGAGAGATCTAGTCTCCCTCTTCCAAGGCATTATTTTCACTGAAGAGTTGTCATTGCTATCTTTTAAGCAAAAAAAGCCTCCAAAAATCAGCATGTGGGACATAAATTGATTTTTTTTTCATTAAAAAAGTAACCAAAGAAGAATTTTAATGAGATTTTCTTTTTCCAGATGTCCATGGGGAAATAAGGCTATTTCTCTACTATTGTAAACACAACAACATCATAGCTGGTTGTCTTGTCCAGAGGCTAACTCTGGCCCCAACCCTATTGAACCTTTGCTACCTGGGCAGCACCAGATTCAGCACCCAGGCATGGCACTGGTTAACTAACTGGTATAGATAGAGCTGCTGTGCCCCAAATACCTCCTTCCTTAGAAATGATACCCAATGAGCTTTAAAGTGGAGGAGGAGGCATCACTGAGGGTTTACATACTATGGGAGGCAGAGGACTGAACTCAGTTCCAGAGCCCCCTACCAGCTCCCCAGCCCCATGTGGCTATGAACATCTTCGTGATGTTAATTTATTCCTCTTGTGGAGGCAGAGGAATTATTTGTCTTCTCTGCATTGACCTAAGCTGCTTGTAAAACCCCCAAGTCTTGATGCCTCATTGCATCTTCCCAGGCACGGCAGAGTCTCATCAGATTCTGGTTCACACCACATATGAGAACAAAGACATGGGGCCACCACTCAGTCTCCTGAGAGAGGCATCCTGTGGGCTCACATGCACACACACAAGAACTTATGCACACACAGAGCTTACAGACACAGTCAGGTACAGGCACGTCAACACAGCCACACAGCTTTCAGCTCAGTGCTGACTTGCATCTCCTGCTCATCCCCAGGGCTTGGGCTGATGCTGCGTGGACACAGTCACGTTCACCCAGCTGCAGAGTGCTCTGCTTGGGCACGTGGAGGGGAGCAGAGCTGGGCTGGGGCGATGGGTTGAGAGACTGTACCACTCTGACATGGTCAGGAGTGGTGCTGGCACAGGAGGAAGAGCCTAGAGGCATCCGGCTTGGTCTAGACAGACTGCTTGGGTGCCAGGTGCCCCAAGACCTCTTGAGTCCCTGCCCTTGCTGGGCTCCACCACGAGTGTCTCTGCCCTCTGTGCCATACACAGGCAGGTGTGCAGCTATGTGCACAAAAGGCAAAAATCTATCTCATCCATCTGACATCCTGCCAAGCAGGAAGGGAATCCCGTGGGTTTGCTGCAGGTCCAAAGCTCATCGCAGCAATATTTCTCCCTTTAATTTTCTAGTCACAGTTTATGTTCATCACAGAAAAGTCCCTTTTCTCCTGTCCTCTTCTGATGGATGTGTGCTGCTACAGAGGATCCAGGATTTGCTGGTGCTGCTGTTGTGGTAACATCTGCCTGGGCTGATTTCTCTCATATGAGATGTCTTGGGTGTAAGTTACCTCCTTTGCCTTACTGCAGGGGTAACCACACGGTGTCTTGTGGCCACTGCTGACAACAAGATCATAATCATATATTGCTCTGGTTATAACTTCTAGGGCACACAAGCTGCTTCTGGCTGGCTGGAGTCTCTATACAAATGTGTCCATGATCTGTCCATAATCTATACCACAGGCAAAATGAAACTAGAGTACACTGGACTCAATGGAGCAAGTCAACAAACACATCTGCTCACCAATTCTTGGGGCTGCATACCATTTAACCCACCGTCCCTTCCTTGCTGGGAGGGCTCCTTTCCACTGGCAATCAGCTTCCACCTGAAATAGCCCTATGGACCCTGTGCTCGGGCCAGCAGAGGCTGAGGATTGCTGCCTAAGGTGACGTCCATGGAGGAGACTGATTTATTTTCTGAAGAAGCAGCTCTAGCCTGGGGGAGGGTAAAGGGGAAGGCAAAAGGGATTTTGCTTTACTTTGTGGCTGATCTTTGACTCCCTCCTTTGATTTTTGGCTACAACCAACCACACTGGAGCTGCGTCATCCTAGTAACTGTGGGGGGAAAAGAAGGAGAACGGACTTTGCAAAGGAGCAGGCTAAGTGCACATCTTGGGTTCAGATGCTCTCCACACTCCCCTTGTACAGGATTTGTCTTCTCAGTGAGCATCTCTGGGCCATCCCAGTGTGCAGCTCCACTGCCCTACCCTGCCACCAAGAACCAGCTGTGGGTACCCTGTTTTCTCCTGTTCCCTCTGTTCCTCTTTGGCCTCTTTTCACCCAGCCGCCAGGCAGAGAGAGCCCTGGCCCTGCCCAGTCCTCTCTTTCTCCCCCATCCTTCCCTCTTCTTCCTTTCTTCAGCACAGTGAGAACCGCCGGGAGTTGATGTTCATCTTGGTGACCCCGATGAGCTTGAGCGGCGTGGAGAGGCTGAAGGAGCTCACGAGGGGGAAGTCACAGAAGAGGTCAGCGAGCTCGTCCCTCTCCTCCAGCTCGTACGTGGCGTCGTTGAGCATGCGCTGGTGGAGGTGGCAGGTCTGCTCGATCTTCAGCTTGTTGATGTCGCTGCGGAGCCGCATGAGCTGCCTCGCCAGCTGCTGGTCCTGCAGGCGCATTTCTGCCTGGAACACAAGACGGAGGGTGGGGAGGGAGGAGGGTATTGGCAAGGGAACATCAGATCTGGTCATTGTGATACCACGATACCAGCTCCCAGACAGCGGCTGCACTAAATCACTGGAAATGAAACTCTGTGGGAGAGGCTACAACCATTGGAAAGAACTGGGAGGGAAATAAGCATCTTCCAAGTCGGCAATGCATCCCAGTCATATACCGGCTCAGGATGGTGAATTTTTAGCTTTCAGGAAGTCTGTGCTTGCTCAGGTTTTTCAGGAGTTAAAGCCAGCCATGCCAAGGCTGTTGGCTTGGGTATCTGTCAGAGCAGGCTTCAGAGCTTCCATCTCAACCTTAAGCAAGGCTTAAATTAATTTTGCTCATAAGGGAGCAGCCACAGCGAGAAGGAGCAATTAGAGGTGGAAAGGACCAATTAAAAGAACCCCAGAGAACACATCTCCAAATACTTGGCCTGTGTTTCCAGCCTGCATAAATCAGGGCTGATTCATGACAGCCGGGAATATAGGCCTTCACATCCCCCATGGCTTATATCACTGATCTGAAGGAGCTCTTGGGATGGGGCATCCACAGTTCCGCACAGGAGTGAGAACAACTATCCTGCAGGCTAATGAGCTAAGCGTTTTGGAGGGTTTTTTCCTCCCTTGGCACCTACCTTTGGAAGGTGGAAGATTCAGAAGTGATGAAAGAAAAGAGCTTGGGGTTTGTTGTTTTTTTTTAATTTCAACTTATAATAAAGCAGAAAATTCATGGCCACAGGATACTGGGAGTGGTGATGGAAGGAGGTGAATGCTTGGTGCAAGAATCAACCATTGTCTGGGGAATAGAAGCAGGCAGAGCTAGAACAGCAGATGCCAAATGCACAATCCCCACTTCTCACCCCACATCCCTCCTCACAGGGAAGCACAAACCACAACAGCTGCAAAGAAAAGAAGGTGGTGGGAGAGAATCTGAACAGCTCTGAGCAAACCTTGTGGCTTAAATCTCTCTGTAACTGCTGGAAACAAGGAGGGAAAAAGCCTGCAATATCGTCCTACATCTCCCCTAATGTGGTATCCTACCTCTTTCCCTGATGTTGCCTCCATCTCAGGACATGAACTGGCACTGGAAGAAGCCTCTTGGAACCAAGGATCCTGATTTTTATTTCTGGGTTTGTTTTCTTTTTCCTCCCAGTGGCTTCCTAGGTAACTCCTGTCCTCGCTGACTTTTCAGTGCATGAGATGATGCCCTGAGCTCACCTCAAGCCGCACAGTGGAGCTGCCCTTAACCCAAATCCATTATTTACGTCACTCCTTTGCCTTGCATCACTGATTTCTCAGCTCCTTCTGGTCTGAATGAGAAGCTCAGGAACAGACCCAGACTACATCTATATTCATATATTAATATTAATTTAATATATTTAATATTTTTAATATATTCTATATTTTTTAATTATATATTGTACATTATTTAATATATTAAATAGTACATCGCAACAAAGTCTTCCTCTCTGCTCAATTGTGAGCAAGGTTCTGGCATCCTCTGAGCTGAGGCCAGCTCTCACAGTCCCAAGCTATTCCACACAGGCACTCTTCAGGAGTTAACACAGAGGGATTCGTCCTCAGCAGGCATTTGGGTTACAGCCCCCTTGTCTGGACTTCAGCAGTGTGGATTCAGTCAGACCATACCAGTTGCCTCCAGGCACGAAAACAAACTGTTTAGTTTTACAAGTACAGATGTAGCTCTAGGGGTCGGGGGTAAATTTGTTCCTGATCTGGTGACTCATACATAAAGCTGCAGAAGGGAAGGGAGGAGGGAAAATTCCCCTTGAGAGGCTCCACAGGTGGCTCTGGTATTTCTGCATGAGACTTTTCTGATGCCTGATTCATGGGCTGCTACAACAAGGATGTGAACCACAGCAATCTCAGGATTGCTTTAGCTTGTGGCATAATCCCTCCTCCTCCAGGCAATGCCTCCTAAGACATTTGGATCAACCCTTGCAGCATTTCCAGTCTCACAGCGAGGTGAAGCAGCCACCTCAGGATGTTGAAGAGCTTGGGGGGAAGCCTGGCTCTGCTCCAGGTGTTTTCTGCAGCTGTCAGGAAGCCCTTTGCAATGCTGTGCTCGGAGCCTACACTGGGAGCTGGTGTGTGTATAGTGAAAATTAATCCAAGCCAAGCAAGGCTTTTCTCAGTCCTGGATCATGGAAACATCCTGAAGGACCTTGCCTAGTGCTCTCAGACTGGATTCCAGCTTAGTTACCTGGAGAGGATATGATCACCTTTTCACCAGTCCCTGAGTGAATCTCTTTTTCTCTCTTGGGGAATCTCAAACCGTTGGCAGAGTTGTGGCCATTTGCCTCCTTCAAAAGAGCACTATTTCTTTGCGGACTTCGTAGCCTGTGCCCCCAGCAGAGTAATGCCACTGGGCAGGTTTTAATTCTCTCATCTCAGCTGCAATGAAAAAAACCTCCTTATTTTGTTAATATTTTTCCTTGTTTCACAACCAGTGCTGCGCCTTGACACTTTATCAGGAAGGCGATCGTAGGCATTATTGAACTGACCCGTGGTCATTCTTTCTTGTCAGTTTATCAAGATACATAAGAAATGTCAACAAATGCTTTCAAGAATGTGGGATTAAAAAAGTCACCACTGCCACAAAGGGTTTAAAAATTAATTACGAGGCCACTGTGGAGAGGGATGTGAGTTGGTGGTTGCTGTTCTTCCCTTGAGAGCCCGCTTTCCACTTTTTGACCTGTTCTTGCTCTCCCTGTCTTTTGAGGAAGCTGTCTTGATTTCACGCAAGCTGGAAGTCGAAATCCCTCCAGGACATGTCCTTTGGGTGCTCAATCTCCACTCACCCCTCCTTCCCTCCATCAGGCTTGGTCATCCTGACATCTACTGAGCCAGCCACATGGCCTGCTGGCCTACCTGTAGGGTGGAAGTAACATGGCATAGAGCAAACCCACCACCCATTTACACTGATCACCTAGGCTGTGACACTATCTTGGATACAGCTGTCTCTGTCTGTGCTTCTGGCTGAATGGGGAAGCAAGGTTGACCAGTCAGATGTGCGCTATCAGTCTCTCACTCTTCTCACTCATCACTGGGGCTTGGCTTGAGATGCAAAACCCTGTCCCCACTCCATGGACTTGTCCCATTAAACCTTGCTTTGTTCAAAACCACCCAGAATATTAGCATAATTTGGGTCAGAATCCAGAAATCCTCACCCTCCTTCCCTTTCCCAGAGGCTCCACAGGAGTACCAGAAACATTCAATCTGTCCCATGCTGAGGAGCCAGCCATCGCTGGGAATTATGAATGATCACTTTTTAAAAGGAGCACTGTCCGGTCAGCAGAGCTCCACAAAGAGATAATGAGATTACAGGGCCCGCATCACAGGAAGCCATGGGGTTTTCAGTTTACACAGTTCATCTACAGGGCCAGGCACCACAAAGTAACTCAATGAACCTGTTAATCTGTGTGGGATGACAGCATGATCCCACACACTCTGTGTCATGTCCTGGGGAAACCCACAGGGAACACCCAGCAGAAGCCATGCATTTTGCTTCCTTCAAGTCTCACACGCCAAACGAAGGAAGAACCTTAGGTATGTCTTGCTGACACCACCCACTTTTTAAGCCAGGCAAAGAGCTGCCTTTCATCTGCGTGATTGGAGCATGCTGTTGGGATGGACAGGCTGCCAGTTTCAGGTCCTTCCTGGCAGAAGAGCTACTGCAACTGCTAGACTGAATCACAAAGGTGGACCACAGGGTACTATGAACCCACAAAGGATTTTCTGTTTGGAATGAGCCTCTGAGTCATCCAGGGATATTTAACATGGGGCAGGGAGATTTAACATAGGGCAGGGAGATAACAGACAGGGATGCATCCTTGCCTGTTGTCCAGTCTCAATAGCCTAGTCCAGACTTGTCTTCAAGTTTGCCTTATCTATATGGTCAGAGAGGAAGACCCATTGCCAGTGGTCCACCTATCGGGGGATGCATCAGCAGAGAGCAAGTATCCCATGACACGGAGATGTGGAGCTCCTTGGGACCTCTTCCTAAAAGAGAAGTGTCCCATGGATAAAGTCCTAGTCTGTGGTCCATGAAGCTCAAGTCTGTAGCAAAGTGGCTGCTCCCATGGGGTTAGTCCTTTTAATTTCCAAAAGATCAAAAGAAACTTCAATCTAAACTGGTGTTTTCCAAACTGCATGCAGCCACTTGGATTCAAGCATGGGGAAGCACTGGCCAGTTATTAGGCCTTTACCAAACACTTCAGAGAAGTCAGTTAAGTGTGTGTTTTGGTCTGAGGCTTCATCTTCAAAGGTGCTCAGATGCTACCCTGCTATGGCTAATTTTGTATACTCATGCCCTTGTGCTGCAACGCACAGCCCCAAATGAGGTATCTCATCTCCTTCTTCACTGCGTGGCTACTGAAGCCCTGCCACAGGCTGCCCAGAGAAGCTGTGGCTGCCCCATCCCTGCCAGTGCTCAAGGTCAGGTTGGACAGGGCTTGGAGCAACCTGGTCTGGTGGGAGGTGTCCCTGCTCGTGGCAGGGGAGGTGGAACTGGGTGAGCTTTAAGGTCCATTCTGACCCAAACTATTCAGTGTTCTATAAACTTAACAGTAGAGATGACCCCGCTTTGGTCCTTTTATTGCTTTAAATACAAATACAGACAAATCCTTCAAGGATCTGCTATGTAACAGATGACTCCCAATGCAGGACAGCCTCCATCACCATATCCATTCCCTAGACTCGTTCTCCTACTCTTCAGCTCCCAACAACCACAAAACAATATGCAGTGAGGCTCATGTCAGCACTATTTTGGTGCTGCATCGTTGTTTAAGTTCATTTAAGTACTTATTCAGCCAATATCAGTATCCCAAAAGGAGATAATAGTGGTTAATACTTAATATTAAGTGTCTGATGAACAGGGCATTGGGTGTTCTACGTTTTTCCCAGGAGAATGCATCAGGCATTTGTGTCCCTTTTCAAGAGTCTTGCCTGCATTCTGGCTCACACACCTCAGGTTTCAATGCCAAACACTGGTGAATTTGAGATGGAAAAAGTATTTTCCTACTGGGACAAAGTCAGAACTGTTCCAAGACGTCCCCGTTCACAGCTTTGTTCTTTAACCACATTTAAGAGGAAGAAGACTTTGAGGGCTTAATTTTAGAACTCATAAACCCTGTCAGATTTCAAGAACAAAGAGGAAAGTACAGTCCGACCACTCTGATGCTCGGGTCTGTCACCATACCCTGGCTGGTGATGGCTCCACTTCCAGCACTGATGAACAGCAGCCACACTTGACAGTGGAAAGGCAAACACGAAGGCAAAGAAGAGGCAGGAGGAGTTGGGGAGGGAAGTGCTGCAGCCCTGGGGCGGTTCAGCACATGCTGAGTGCTGCAATTTGCTCCTACACCTACACAGAGCCTCTCAGCGCAAAAACAAGAGCAGGAATTTGCATGGCTGAATAAATCAGCTTCTTAGGGCCAGATTCTCAGCAGGTCCCATCTGACGTGGCTGGCTGGAGCTCAGCGGGCATATGTCAGTCCTATAAACCAGGGCCAGGACTTGATGTGCAGAATCAGGTCCTGGGACAGGTCATGTGGGGTGAAAGACCAAGAACAGCAGATGCCCAGTAAGACCTTGGGTTTGTCCTTCACTTCTGAACGTGAGGAGCCTCAACCTGCCAAAAGCTGAACCCGAGCAGAGCCTGGAGACACAGAGGCAAATTCCTTGCAGCATGGAATCACAGAACTGTAGAGCACCAGGTTGGAAGGGACCTAAGGGGCCATCTGGTACAACCTTTCTAGGCAAAGCATGACCTAGAGTAGATGATGGTTTTTGTGTGGAATGGGAGTAATGCTTCAGATTTAACAGGTAACTTTAATTTTGAAGCTAGGAACTCCTGGACTATTAATTCACCACACAACTAACCCATGCCATAGCCTGCTCTATACCACCCTGGCCAGGGGGAAGTATGCGCATACACGTACTACTGAATTCACTTTGCCACCTCTACTGGTTTTGGCTGGGATAGAGTTACTTCCAAAATTGGGTGGTCCCGTACACATTGCCTGTTGGGAACAGTCCCCAGCATGTGCAGACTCCTGAAGCTCTAACTGTTTGACAGGGTGCTATCTGGTACAAGCCAAAACCATGCTGGAGCCATGCTATTGGAATAACCCAGCCTAAACACGCTGGTAGCTGTGGTGAGGGTTGCATGGTGTGAGTGATGGAGCTGCACGCATTCAGTAGGGACACTGGCTGGTGTACTTCTTCCCTGGATAGAAATATCTACATTCACCAGCTTTTGCCATTTCGTTGGATAGATGAATCCTGCATACTCCAAACTGACTTCTCATGAAGGACTGTGTAAAGTGGGGGAGAATTCACCCTGCAGCACAGGACAGCATGGCAGAGGCAGATTTCACCTCAGTTATGACTACTGGATCATTTAGGATAACCTTCAGAAAGCTGCCCAGGATACTCAACACTTGCTTGGGCTGCGTGGTGCTCCCAGTTCTATGGTCTCCTATGTTAAATCAGACCAGAACGACTGATCTCCCACTTAGGGTGACCTTACTCAAGCTGTGGAGTGCTGGTGTCCTGCCCGGCTGCCCTAAGCAGGGTGCTGTTTGAGGGATAGTGCCCTTTCTGGCCTTTACTCCTGCCTTAAATAAATACATACGCTTAGACATAACCATACCCCGCTATGAAGCCTTCCTGATTGCTTTACTATCACAACATGTGGATAAACAAGGAGAAATCCTGGTGGTGTTGGGATGTGTGGAAGCTTGTTCGCTTATTTGCAAAGAAACTGGGTTTCACTCTTGAAATGTAATGTGAAATGCATCCTTTTGTTCCAGCATCCTGTGATGCGCTGGCCTCACTGTGTTCTTGCTGTTCGCTGGCAGCTCTTACCTAACAATAGTGCCTCCAACATAGCTATTTAGCTGTGTGGTCAGTCAAATACATGCTCTCTTTTTTGGGGAAACTGTTCTAAATTACATAAGTCACGTCCAGATCCAGAAAAGACTGGTATAATTATGAGGCAAGAAAATAGAAAGTGAGGAACAATTAGGGTTTGCTTTGCCCTTTTTCTTCTTTAATTTAAAGTTTCAGTTTTCGTCAGACAGTGGTTTATATACCACACCCCGGTCAAAAGGGAAGAATCAGACTCTGAGACAATTTATACCTCCATCATGGGGAGAAACTGAAAGAACAAATCTCTTCAAATCTAGGGCTCTGAGATGGAAAATCTACTTCTTACTGTCTTTGGGCATCTTGAGATTTGGTGTTTACATCAAGTGTGCTGTGAATTTAAGATTGCATCAGAGATGCAAGCACGGGCCCAGATTCAGGTCTCAGGTCTGGAGATGAGATTCTCCAGAATGATGAGTGATTTTTAGGAGATCAGCTCAAAACTCTTCCTAATAGTCCTGGATTCCTGAAAGCACTGCAGCCGCCTTCTGAAAGCCATGGTCCTGAGAAACAGTCCAAGCACCACAACTGTGACATCCTGAACCACCTCTGTAAATAACTTCTCCAGAGACCAATCTAGCTGGGTGAACGCAGTAGGAGCACCAAAAAGGTGAAAATAAATATTATCTGAAACAACAGTTTCAAAACTATTACTCACTGTTGTGTACCAGAAGTTTTCATAAAGACTTTCAGTGCTTATCAAAAGCAAAACGTGCACAGGAACATTTTCACAAGCGCATCTGAACTGCAAGTGATGTCCCAGCCCCTGGTGACACTGCTGCAATTGATGCCACTGTCAATACAGTTGCAAATGCTGGTGGGACTCTCAGGCAAGCTTCCAATTAGCCACCAGAAACAAACACCAGAGTTTTGTCCAGTTATGTGGGACTTTTCATTCCAGTGAGGAGAAGGGAAGGATCACTGGGAAGTGGGGTCTTGGTGTCTGCTTGCTCCTACACTTGGAGACCACTGGGGGACATTCTCCAGCCTTGAAAGCAGCTGCCCTGATCCGATCATGTCCATCCTATTGACCTCCTGTGGCCTTCAGAAAAGATGTGCTGCATCCACACTTCCTTCTGGGAATGATCCCCACACTGTGCTAACTCCTGAGCTGGGTTTGAAGCTGTTTCGGACAGCACTAGTTGGCCCAGGCCAGATTTGTGCCAAAGACCATGACAGATAGCAACATAACATCTAGAAGATGAATTACAGCACCTGTGCACTGGCTCTGTGTGTTTCCCTAGCACAAGTGTAGCATTTTTGTCTTCTCTTCCTCTCTGTGAGACTACCAATTCATAACTACCAGAAATAAACATACGTGTAAGACAGGACCCAAGGCTGGGATGGGAGGATGACAGCAAAGTGGACCAGCTTCTAATGAAGCAGGAGCCAACAAACGATGAACCTGTAAAAGCTGAGATAAGGTTCTGGCATCATGCATATAGCAGAAAAAGGAATACTAGTTGTTAGGTTTTACATGGTCAGGACAAGGGGATGCCACAACAGAAACGAAAGGAAGCACTTGATCTTACCATGAGGAAATAACCTGGGGGAAGCACAAGAACTTATAGAGTGTTATGAGTTAAAAAAAAGAAAAAAGGGGGAATTAGGCAAACACTCTGAGGTCAGATTCACTAATGTTTGTTAAACACAGAGGTCAGCATACAGCCTCCCACTGAGGGAGTTCCTAAACAGCCACAAGGTGCAAGAGCAGATCCAGGGGATGGATCTAATCATGCTTCCCCTCTTACCGCCCTGAAGAAGCATCTAGCATGATACCCACAAGAGAAGTGCTATTACACCAGCACTGCCCATGTATCCATGCTGTATTCATACCTGTTGCATTCATCTGAGTGTTGAGATGTAATTAGAGAAGCAGGGGATGGGGCAAACTGCAAACAAGTCCTAACCAGTACAAGCAACCATTTCACCAAGGGATACTGAGACTGGCTCAGCTCCTCTGCGGTTATGGATGCTCTGGCACTTATCTTTTCCCTTCCTGCCAGCCACAGAAAATGCAGTGATTGATTGCTGCCTTTTCACCTGGGCAGGTGAACAGGTAGGTAGGAGCAAGGCAGGTAGGAACAAGGAGTCACTTGTTTCCTCATTCTTTATTTTGCCTCTTGATTAAGTGGGTGATCTAAAAGGGGCAGGAAACCACTTACCAATTCCTTCCTGAGCCACGCCAAAGCTTCATCGATGCTCTCAAAGCCACCTATTCTCCCTGAGGTAAGAGTCACCTTGTCCTGCGCAGGGCTCCCATTGAGGTGCAGCTGCACCTTCCTCAAGGGGACAGTCTCTCCCATGGCCTTTTTGGCTTCAGTCGTCTCCTCCTCCTCCTCTCCCGCTGATTGAGGACTCTTCCATGCCTGCTCCTCCAGCTTTGCCTTCCACTCCAAGTAGGAAGGGCGCCTGGTTTCCAGTCTCAGCTTCTCTGTCAATGCCTTGAGGGTCCTCAGGTGGTCATCAGGGGGAGCAGCACCTCCAGAGCCAGCGTCCATACTGTCCAGCACCTCTTCTATTTGGATTTTGGGTAGAGACATCCTCTCTGGGAGTCAAAAGGCATAGGGGTGGGCTGCAAAGGACCAGGGATGTGAAACCCTCAAGGTTTGACCAGGTATCACGGTGTCAAACACAGCTCCTCAGTGGACAGCCAAAGCAGTGGTAGCTCCCGCTCAAGCACCACGTTGGCCTTGGATGAACACCTAGAAGAAAAAGAGAGGGTTGGTTTCCAGTTTGACCCTGCAATCCCCAGATACTCCTTATCTCTATGTCCTGTGTTCCCAGACTGTTATTCTTATACAAGGCCTAAAACTACGCCAACTGCAAGGGCTTATCTCACACA
>JANHGB010020609.1:0-40907 GCA_026283785.1 Coracopsis vasa
TTATATCCAATCTAAACTTCCCCTGTTTAAGTTTTAACCCATTACCCCCTGTCCTATCACTACAGTCCCTAATGAAGGGTCCCTCCCCAGCATCCTTATAAGGATGTGCATCCTTATAATCCCTGTGCAACACACAAATGCGTCCTCGGGGTTCATTGCAGAGGGCACATAAATCTCCTCACAAGATACTCTGGGAAAAAAAGTGTGCAAAGGCACCTTTCATAGAATCATAGAATCGTGGAATGGTTTGGGTTGGAAGGGACCTTAAAGATCATTCAGTTCCAAGCCCCTGCCACAGGCAGGGACACCTTCCACTAGAGCAGGCTGCTCAAAACCCCACCCAGCCTGGCCTTGAAAGACCCTTGCAGAAGGCCAGACAGCAATTCCTACACGATAAGTGTGCAGAAGATCAATTCTGGGTTCACCACGTCACACAAGAGCATGTGCTGCAGGCAAGGAGATCTATGGCTGAGCAGGATCCACTCTTCAAGGGTGTCCAGGTTCTTGTCCTTTCTCTCAGTTCTTTGTGATTCTTTTTGATGTCTTATTCTGTCTCCAAGTTGTTACATTAGGACCTTCCTTTTTGATTATTTTATCTCCTTTCCTATTTTCTTTGTACACCCCAAGCACCGTGGAGGAGCAATCTCTTAATCCAATGAAGGCTTTGTCACATCAACCCTTCCTTCTCACTTCCTGTGAGATAAACACAGGGGTGATATAGAGGAGAAGGGATTTACTTTTAACTAACATGGTGGTGATTTAATAAAATTCACATAGAAGAGGAAAGGGGTTTACTTTGATTTTTTATTATTTTGAGTCAGAGGACACTGGAAGTCTCTTCTTAAAACATTTCTTGCCTTAATGGTAGGGGCAAACCTTATAATGCTAAAACTGCTGCAGGAACAGTTTTACTGCCACTAATGTTGATTGATGTTATGTCACTGATTCCTTGTACTCTCCAACTGCCTCTTGTCTTGGATGGTAAAGTCTTGGAAAACAGAATTCTATTTTTATTCTTTGAGCAGCACTCTGCATCTCCTGTCATGCTCTATTCCTAGAACGGTCTAGGAAGAAGAAGAAGAAAATGTAAAAACATTAGGACATTTTTATCAGGTCAAAACAAAGATCCATCTAAGCAATTCTCCTGCTCCAACAATAGCTAGCAGCAGAGGAATAGAGCAGAACACAAAAGCAGATGTAGTGTTGGCATCCAGATTTGAGCAATCTGAAGCTTTGAGACTTTCTAAACTAGAGGTCTTATTTTTGTTTTTAGCAGCCCTGGATTATGACATTTCCCAAACTAAACTTGAGGCATTCACATTATCCCATGAAATTGAGTCCCACAGCTTAATTAGGCCATGTGTAAGAAAGTACTTTTTTTGTTTACCTTATGCCCTGTTGAACAATTTTTTTCATGGAAAAACTGTGGTCACAACAAGGTCAGTGGTAATACCATCAAAGCCAGGTGTTGAGTCTGCAGTGTATGCTACTGGTCCAGACTGTTTTACTGACTGGAACCCAACTAATTTTGATGGAAATCTATGAAAGTACATGGCCCTATGAGGTAATCTATAGTATGAGTTCATCTTCAAAAAATGCTGAGAAAACATTTGTTCATTTTCTTCAACTAACATGGTGATCATTTAAAAAAAAAAAAGGAAGATTTCAGTCTCTTGACTAAAAAAAACTAACTTAATCTTTTTTACTAAGAATATAGGAGCTTTGCAGGTAAGGATAAAACTACAAAATACACGAAATTAAATAGAATTCATAGTTTAGGAGTTTAGGATTTATTTATTTTTAACCTGAACAACCTGGAATTCACATAGTAGAAAAATGTCTTTGCATTTTTACATCTTAAAACAAGGCTGGTTTTAGGACTGTGTTATGATGACGTTGCTGAACAGCAGATTTAAGTTTACATTCACCAATGGCTTTCACAAACCAGTAACTTTCATCAACCATGATCATTAGCCCAAATGTCAGAGCTCCTCTCCAAGCTGCCTTACGGTGAAACTGATGAAATTTTCAGCCCAGATTACAAGATCCCAAGAGTGTCAACTCTCACTAATCACTGTCAATGGCTATTTCAGCAGTTACAGGAGCGAGGTTTTTGGTATCAGAGTACTCCTGCATGCTGTTATCTAAACCCATGAAAGATCTGTACAAGGAAACCCTTTTTAGTGTTTCTGAAGTAACGGTCTATAGGAGAATAGCTCCACATTTCACATTTTTAGTGTGTTTTGTCACTTTTTCTTCCCATTGGGGAAAGCCTCAGGAAGTGATCCTGTCTTCATTATGATTCTGATAATACTTTTTCTAGGGGGAAACTGTCTTACCTCTGACGAATGATAAACCCCATTTCACTGCCTTGCGTTCATATAAACCAAGTTTATAGAAAATACTTCAGGCTGTAATGGTGACAAAACATAGTTTTTCTGGTGGTGTTCTTTCCCCAGACTGGTCACATTTCTGTGTGCTCACCTCACAGGAACAGAAACAGGGAATGTGAGGTGGTGTTTGAGGAGACACAGCTCAATATTTCCATTGCTGTGCAACTTATCTCACATCAGAGAGCATCAGTCAGTGTCTGTGCCACTTGCCTCAGCCCCGTTACCCTCATGCACATGTGGGCACTGACAGCCTCTCACATGTGGGCACATACCTAGAATGTCTGGGAAGGCAGATAAATAAAAAAAAATGGATAATGCCTTTATCAGCTGAACTTCAGAGCTCTCAAAGCATTCTAATTATGCAGGGATGTGGGGAAAAAGATCTTCAAGGGCAAGATAAAATACGTCTGGATGTGTCAGTTGTCAGTGGTGTTAAAATGCTCCATATCTGAGAGCATGTTGGAATGACTTCATTGGAGTATTGGCCAAGTGTTTTAAACATGCACCATCTGCCTTTTCATGCACTCCTCTTTCTGTTGAGAGCAGGCAGTTTAGCAGGTACACATTACGCTCTCAAATACTGTCCTAAGAAGTATCTGGGGCCTTGTGTTCCTTTCCTTGATGAGCACATTCAGAAGCATTCCTGGTGGTGAGAATACCTACAGCCAAATTCTTCTAGAAACAAAAAGAAAAAACAGAACTAAAGCCAAAATTATTGGCTTTAGCAATACTAAAACCATTTGGAGGCAGCATTTTTGTTTAAATCTTGACTAGTAGAAATGTCTAACTCTGTAGTGTAGAAATTCTGTTTTCTCACTGAAAGTTTCCCATTATTTTGAGGAGAAGTTTACTTTTCTCAATCAATGAAGTTTAGGTGAACATCCGAATTAAACATAACTTACATGGAAAATGTCAAAATGAAAAAATATATGAAACTATAATTATTTTTATAAAAAGTACAAATTCTGGAATGAAGACAGTGTAAAATAGGTAATATTCTTTTGGTGCACACAAATGAGTTTCTGTATTTATACTTCTTATTTACTCATCTACTGAAGACTATTTCAACCCTAAATTTCAGTCAGATTGCCTTTAGACATCTAGGCAAAGCACTAGAAAATGCTCTACCAGCAGTAATGATCAGAGAAAGGAAAATCAATATATGACTCTTACTGCTCTTTTTCAGCTTGCTTTGTGAGGTGGATAGTGAGAGAGAATAATGTCCTTTATAGGCACAGTATTCCAGCACAGGGGCTGGCAGAACAGACCTCACCTAATCCTTACCCACTCTTGCACCCTTTCATTGCTGTCTGTAGCGTTTTGCCCCAGCCTCTGCCTAGAGGTGCTGCACGGTGATTTCTTCCCTCAGAACAGCCAGATGCTCCCATTTATTACCCCTTTCCTCTGCTTTCTTCAAAGGATTTCAGGTCATGTTCACTTGGATTGGTTCATCTGGATTGTATATCACAAAAATGAGATATATTTAAGACAATGGGAAGCATAATGGTCTAAGAAGACAGTGGATTAAAGATATTATTCAGCTTTTAAGGATAAGAATTGGTCCTTTTAACTGGTATTCCATGGTCTTTTGCAACAGCCTCAGTTCTTTTTTTTGCAGTCAGACATGGATGGGATACACAATGTACTAGCTCCCTAGATGAGATTTCTCACCAGTAACTGTGCAACACTTACATCTATGTGCTCTGAAGCCCAGAGGTACTGGAATTGTAAAAGGACATGTAACATTGAAAGAACTCATGCCATCTGTCAGTGAATCAGTTTGTGTCCCACAATCTGGGACACTGCCTGCCTGGACCTTCCTTAAACCTAACCCAGAATGAATAAACTTATGGTATGAGTACCACAGTGTAGTAAAAGACCATGGAGTGTGATATAAGCACCAGTACCAATCCCTTCCTTTCTCTAAAAGCTGTCTAATGTTCTCAGTGCTGTAGCTTCCCAAAGCATGAAATAGTTCAGCCATAATCATAGTCCCAGTCCTAACATGACATGTTCAGAAATTCAGAGGATCAATCCCCACTGTAGAAGACAATAAACAAAAAAACCCAATCTTTCTATCCACAAGGGACAATTAATATCCAGTATCCCTGTCAAGCCTGTTACATTCTTTAGCCCTAACCCTCATGCCAAGCAAAGCTTGCAACCAGCACAGTAAATTTCATCTGTAGATAAGAAGGGGGATTGGATTTATTTCTTTACTAGGTTTTCCAGGGCTTTTTATAGCAGGGCTGCATCCTCTCTAGCAATACAGGTGTCTAATGAATTATGGTGTGGTTTATGTCCCCCAATAATGTTACATGGGTTTTTTTGAGAAATTTTGTCTTTATTGCTTTTCAAGCTATGTGCCATTTCTCAGAAACTGAGAAGGGGTTAAAGCCAAAGAAATGGATAATTAACATAATTGAAAATCCTGCAGCTGTTAAGATAAGGCTGTTGGGGGATAAAGCAACAGCTTGTTGAAAGGGCTTTATTATTAGCTTGTTTGGTTTATTCATATTCAGGATTTTTGATGATCTGATACAAGCTTGCTGTGTCAACACTATACATACTTTGCACTTTATGTCTCATAAATATGAAGGTGATTTATTAACAGTTCAGGCTACAAATTGGTGCTTTGTTATTTTTGTAAATATTTTCCTTATAATCTGTAAAGTGCATTAATTTCTAAACCTGGAAAGTTGTCAAGGGTGAGAGTCTTCCAGCAGTATATACATATACACACTACTGGATAATCTCCTTTGTACTTGGCAACTTCTTGTTAACAAAGTAAGAAAGTAATTGATTATGAAGTTCCATTTCTTTGGATGAACAGAAATATTTTTATGTACATCTGTCACTGAAACTGATTAAATAGTCTATTAGAATGAACACGTTTTTGCAAACAGATGAAACACTGAATTAGAGGCAATTACAATACAGCTAATCTGAATAGACAGCACATCTACACAACAAATTCAGAGTAAATAACTTCTGTTCAGCTTGTGACTAATGTTTCCCTTTTCACTGTCAATCGAGCATGCTAAGGCAAACTTCTGAAAAGTCAGTATTAGAACAGATTGTTTGAATAATCTAAATTCATCCTGCAAAAAAAGCCAGGGTCATGCTGGCAAAGAAAGTGTCCCCATGGTCTAGAATGACTTTAATGCTGTGTTTACACATGGCCTTATACATCCTGCCTCTAGACCTAAGTATTTAGGGTTATCCAGAGCAGATGCCCAGGTACCAGATGTGAGTCAGCTCAGGGCAAGGTGCAGTTATTTGTTTTGCTCATGGACAGGACCACACTGAGAGTCAACTCAAGTTTCAAAGCAAGTAATCTTCAAGATTACACTTTCCCATGTGAACTGTTGAACTTGGGGATCTGTTAATTTATCGCTTTACAAACTGCACTCCATTTCACACCTGTAGGAATACCCTAGATGCAAATATGTATAATTCCCAAGGAAACTGCCCTACTGTTTTATAACAGTCTCTGAAAGGAAAATTGCAGCAGTATGCGTCTGTTTCTAATTATAACCACATCTAACCAGTTTCAAGATGGAGCTCAATTGTCTTCTGGAAAAGATGATACAATGGTGATACTACCCAAGCAGGGGACTGGCGTTACTGTTTTAGGAGCTTCTTTCCTTCCAGTTAGATGTATACTATGGTGGTAAAACACAGGGGTCTTCAAATACTATTTAAAACTTTAATCACAGAAGCAAAAGATTTTATGCAATTTATGTCCTAGAATCATAAAATAGTTTGGGTTCGAAGGGACCTTCGAAGGTCATCTAGTCCAACCCTCCTGCAATGAGCAGGGACATCTTCAACCAGATCAGATTGTTCAGAGCTACGTATCATTAACTTGTTTTTCTTGGTTTTGTAATTCTTAAATATGTATTGGCTTCATTTTTTCCCCATAATTTTCCCCTATGTGAGAGTGCAGTTCATCTCAGCTAATCTTAGTTGTCCAAAATATATATATTTGGTAAGGCAGTGGTTCCCACTTTTCTTATTGTGGAAAGAGACCAAAGCTTATTCAAATGAGCCTGACCTAAAGCATTGTGCATAATAGGTGAGATGATTTAAATTTGGCTGTAACATATTTCTGTCCACTGACTATATAGGAAACCAGACAATTATCTTGAAATGAGATGCTTAAAGTTTAAACAGTTGAAGTTTTAAATGGTTCAAATGGCTGAAATTAAGCAAGATTAACTGCACCCTTGAAGCTCATTTTTCCTTTTTATATTAGCAAGCGTTTTATCAAATTAACTTCTTTTTCTTTTCTTTTCTACTACCACAGATGTCTCTGAAGACCTTTTTCATTTGATCTCTGTCCTTCCCATTGATATATTATTGTTCTGTTTATTAATATGTTATTTACCCGTGCTTTAGACTACTTTTGATAATAATAAGAGTAACCCTAATATTAACACATATTAAATTATCTGTGTTTTTACTGGCTCTCCCCCTGTTCTCTGCTTTCACTAACTTTCATTTTTGCTTGATAAAAAATTTTACTTATTTGTGTGCAACTGCCTTTGGGTGATTTAGTACACTTCAGCTGCACTCCAGGGCTGTAGCTACAGCTCCTGCAGAATTACAAAACAGGTCGGATCAATAGGAAAGCATTGTAAGTATTCAAAAATCATGATTGGGACTCAGGAAATCAACTGGTTTTTATTTAAAATGAAGAGATTAATAAATACATGAAGATCTTTTTGCCTCATGGTTTTTAAGTCTTTGAGAATTGCAACTCACTGACTTGATCTACAGCCTTATGGAAAATGTGAAATATTCATAAATGCCAAAAAGAAAGAGAGAAAAAAAAAGAGAGAAAGAGAGGCAATAGAGATGCTGCAGAATAGCATGACTACCGATGGTATGGCTTTAAATCTTCTTTCATGTTAAAACAGAGGATGGCAACAATGTTTGATAATATTGCTACTTCTCAGCTTTTCCGTAGCTCTTTCTGTGGTTTATAATGTTGTCAAACAATCCTCTATGTATTTATGTGAGTTCTTAAAACCTACCCTCTGAAAATCCCATTGAGGTTCGGGGATTCATGATATTTTCATACATGCCTCAATCTGTTAGACCTTTTCTGAATGCTGGAAACATGAATGTATGCAGGCTGGTAATGAAGTCAGCCTTACTAAATTCTCTTTAAGCGCCTGTCTTAATCTAGGTGATTGCTAAGAAAAGAAATCCTCAAGAATAACAAAACGTTGATTGAAAATAAAATACAATCATGGGTTCTCTATGAATGCAAGAAAAAAATAACCCAACAGGTAGGTTAATAGGCACACATCTGTTCAGACAGGCACACAGGAACAGAACAGCCTGGCAGCCTCTGCAGACTTTTGAAGAAGTCTCTAATTAGAGATGTTAGTTATTTTTATGTATTCATGCTACATAGCACTAGGAGCCTCCTGCTGAGACTTCAGCACCATTGTGGCAAACATGAGCACAGTGCAGGAGTGCTTCTGGCCTCAGCATATTTCCAGCCTCAGCGGTCAGAGAAGAGCAAATAATTGCATTTATCCTCATGTGGGCAGGGAGAGGAGGCACCCAAAGATGAAAGAACTTGTTCTGCAATTTGGCAAGGGTATTTGCTGTGAAGCCAAGCTTGGACTCACTGTTTAGGAGGTGCTGATCTGCCACGAGGACAGTCCCTTTTTCAAACGGTATCATGAGCCTACATTTTAACTTTGTTTTTTTCTGTTCTTCAGTTTATTCAATCTGGCACAGGGATATATGTGTCTTAGTCCTTGGAGAGTTAAATCTGGGTATTGGAGGAAGGACAAATGCTATAAGCGGAGTATGATGTTTCAGGGAGCAGTCACACTAGGCCAGTTGTATGGCTTTTGATAGCCAAGATGCTTTGGGTGTTCTTTCATAATGTTGTTGTGCTGTGTTGTAGCTGTGTTGCAGGTGCAGGTTTGGATTCTCAAAGACTCTCTCATAAGAGAGATCATTTCCATGACTTTTCTTTAAATGCTGAGCTGAACATCTGGGTTAAGTGGTGTATGTAGTGACTGTGCTTGAAATAGACATCTCAAAGTTTCAGCTCATGGAAAATCATTATTGTCTTTCTTACTGGCATTTCACTTATATTTGTCTCTCATTTTAGCCTGTTGTTAAGAGACTTTTGGAGGAAAAGAATGCTTTCCAAAGAAAGGCAAATGAGGTAAGTTACCAAATTAGTTCATTTAAGATGCTTTTGTTCAAGTGACAATTCAAAAGGACAGTAGGCTAAATGACTCAGAAGTGTGAGAAGAATTTGACTATGATTTATTATCTTGACACCCATTACAGAATCTTTGTTTTGTGCTATACTGCAGAAACTGCCGCATTAAATACATTTCCAAACATTTCATTGTTTTTTTATTTAAATCTAGTTTTATGCAATTTCTTACTCAACTTGTGAAGATTCATTTTTGACTGACATCTAAGGACAGTTCACAGGACTTGCACTGGTGTATATACAACATCACATGCTGCATATACAGCAAAGGCACCTGTTTCAGAATTGCTGTTTTAATAGTTTTTGTCAACTTCTGGCACCTACTTATTTTAGATTTGAACTCTGCTAGCAGTTTAGTATGCAATGCATTCGCTAACATCTTTGTCTTTTGATTCAGGTTATCCCAGGTCTGGTGATGGGCATAAGTTTTAGTTTCCCTTTTTTCTCCCTGTCAAGGTCAGATTTTGGGAGCCAGGCTGACAGAGCTGAGCAGCACCATGCTATTTCCCCAGGTCTCTGCAGGTTGCAGGGTGTGCAGGAAGGAAAAAAGAAACGTCAGAGCTGTCTATGAATGACAGGCCCCGATCTGAGGATCTTGATGACTTTTATCTGTGCTTTTTGAACTGAATCAAATTGAGCATCAACTTTATCCACAATTAAACAAGAAGCTGAGATTAATAAGATCATAAATGGAGACCGCAGTGATGGCCTAGCATAAAAAGATGTAGAACATGCCATTACAAATATTGACAATAGGCACAGAAATCAGAAAGTTAAATATCTTAATGGTCTATACCTTTAACCAGAAAAAAACTATTATATGCTTTGTGTAAATGTTTCCTCTTCAGTCTAATTTTTTTCACCTTTGTTAAAAAGTTCATGAAAAGTGGAGCATATACAATGATATGATTGCTACTTCACCATTAATCAAGTAGGTGTGTTTATGCTTATTTTACAGAAGAATGGCTATAGTGGGTCAAATTATCTGCTTTCCCATAGTGGGAGCAGGACAAACTTACATGGTATTTTATTGATGACTCTCCCAGCCCATTAGTACCTGCACTGCAGCACTTCCTGAGCTGGGAGTGTTTTCTGTGAAATGACTGTGGCTGCCCCATCCCTGACAGTGTTCAAGGCCAGGCTGGGCAGGACTTCAAGCAACCTTGTTTAGTGGAAGGTGTCGCTGCTTGTGGCAGGGTGTTGGAGCTAGATGAGGTTTAAGGTACCTTCCAACCTAAACTATTCTATGATTCAATGATTCTATGAAATTAGCAACTCCTGGTTTATTTCTCTTCTGTGAACTTTTTCAGCCTCTCCTTGAAGCCACAAAAGCTTTCACTGTCCATAACTTGCGGTGAATTCTGCCTCTCAACTGCAATACCACCTGCAAGAAAAGTCTCTCATTTGTTTTGAGCCTAATTTCTGGAATCCTCATTCAATATACCTACTTCCATAATAAGGTGCCTTAGGCAGCTACAGTGGGAAAAACTCTGGTAATAGAATGCATTACTTTGTAGGAGACTACAAGTATTTTTCAAAGTCAGGCCCCAAGTAAGAAAAAGTGAGAGCTCCATCCATAGAAATATCTGAAGAACATGAAGTGCAACTGTGCTAGTGAGGAGAAGGAGGTTTGTCTCCTGTGATCAGAACTGTTACGGTTAAATAGCACCTCTTCTGCTCTTTGTGCCAGGCTCAGAATGCCTCTGGTCTCACAGTTTGGGAAACCACATACTTGCAAGGATTGTTACATTGAAATAAACATTTTAATACCTGTAATAATTCTGCAGCTATGTTATAACCAGAAAATATGAATTTTAATAATTAATAGTAAGGTTCACAATCTTGCTGCTGCAAGGAATTTTACATATGGACTTACCTAGGGAAAAGGACAGGGAACAAGGCTGTGAACAGCGGTTCTGTAGCCATCTTACTGCTGCTCCATGCTCCATAGGTAACCCCTCCCTCTCTAAGCCCCTCTGTAGCCTCCCTCCATCAAGGGACTCAGCCAACTGTATCACCAGCCTGAAGTGCCTGGCCATAAGGTTTTGGGTGAACAGGAGATGGCAAAGTAGCGCCACTGAGCACCGAGCCTGGGAGCTGCAGAGGCCAATGGTTCCCCTCCTGCCCCACCAGCAAAATCTCTGGGGTGCCTTGTGGAGTGGTTAGTGTCACCTCCTTAATTACCAGCTATCTTTTGTGTTTCTTAGCCAATAAATAACTGCTTCATACTCATAGACGTGCATATCCTTCTTGCAGAGTCTCCTTATGAAGAGCTAAAGGTGTCCAACGTGACTCAGAAAGTGGGTAGTGATACCTGTTATGTGTCAGATAGATAGTTTCATCTCAAGCTTCTCTTATTTTATAAAAACTTGGAATGCTCATCACTTGGTAACTTGTAAATGTTAACAAAACACCACTGCAGCCTTATTCAATGAGAAGAGTCAGAAAGTGAGAAGAAGGTGTAGGTCATGCAGCTTTTCTCCTTGACCACCAAGTACCTGAATATTTAGTCTATTTGCATTCTGCTTGTACTTATTTTTCTTACAGTGTACCTTCACAGGTAAATCTGAGCTTTCTCAGAAGGATGGATGTTGCTGCTAGATCTAAACCAGAGCAGTTTCTGCAGAGTTGAGTTTCTGCACTGACTTTCAAAATCCACAAGACAACCTCCAAGCCAGCTATTTTAGCTGCAGCTCAGAGAATCACCACAGTACTGACAGATAATGTATGGAATTATCCTGTATTACATCTTTTGCTTTCAGTTTAACAATCTCAAACATTTTTTATAATGAATTCTTAACCTTATATTCTTGTGTATGTACAATTAAAATATCGAAGATCTAAAATAAGGGAAGCTTTGTCATACTCGTTTTTCATTAGAACAGTGCTTTATTATAGAATTACAGATAACTACTTTTGCAAGGGAATTTAGCCTGCGGCAGGCTGGGTAGCAGAGCTCTGAGTTATATGCCATCCTCTGCACCACAGAACCACAATGAAAGGTTTAATGCTTAAATAGAGCTTTGATGGATAAAAAGAAGCATTAGGTATCAAGCTTTGACAAGATACTTGTACCAGCAAAATGTAGCAGCAAATCTCATTTCTTCTCCAAACATCTACTTTGAAAGAATCTGCACAACCTCTCTGGTCTTTTCTTGTTTATTAATTTTATGCAGTGTCTTCTGGAAAACTGTGGTTTTAGCAGTCATTTCAATGCAGTGCAATACACAAGGCACTGATGAAAATTCCAGCAGTCATGCTTACTTACTGTGTCAGTAAGAAACTGTTTTCAGTAGAATGATGAACATGAATGAAAACTTAATGGTGAGCAAACAGATGTAAGGAATTCAGTTTTTAATTTACTGCATCAGAGACTGAGAGACCCCCTTTGGGGATCCTTGGTAGGCAAGTCGTTAGTCTAGTCCTTCAGGCCTACATGATTTACTATACATAATTGCAGATAACTAGATTTTTCTAAAGGTTAAGAACAATACTGGTGCTTAACAACATATTGAAAAAGCTCATTCCTCGTTGGCCACTATTAAATTGCTGTGGTATTTCACTTCCTTTATTATGTAGTAAGTAACACATTTTCTGGAAGAGTTCTTTAAAGGTGGTGATTAAAAAGAAGGAAAGGAAAGTCAAAAGTTATACTTAAAGTTTCTCTAGTAATGCAGCTTTGTTACCAGATAGACAAAGTGCTTCCTAGTAGTGAACACTTATAAACTTCATGGCACTTAAAAATATATGCTGAGAAATTCAAAGGTGACTAAGGATTTTGAACAGTCAGTTTTCTGGCTGGGATTTATATGGAGGGAGATTCGAAAACCTCCACCACAGAGTTTATTGTCCAGGTGGCTCCTCAGATGGTTTGTGATCAGGAATGGAAGGAAATTGTAAAGAGAAGATGTGAGGAAGGCATTACTAATAATGTGGAGATGTCGGAAAACAGTAATTTAAGTTCTAGCTACTGAAAGGACGGATCATTTAGTGTGACAGCCCGTAGAAGAGAGGCCTGCTCTGAATTTGCTGCTGTGAAGCACAGCTTCCTGACAGCCCATTGCGTCAGTGGCGGATATGCACCAGGAGCTTCAGGGATCTGCCCAGGGATGCCTACCCTCCTTCTGGAAAATGGCACCTTACCTATAACCTGAATTTATCTAATTTCATTTTCCAGTCACCAGGTCTTATGCTTCATGCATTAGATTCAAGAGCTCTTGTAACCAGCCAAGTTAAAATGGAAACAATGACCTCCTCCTTCCAAAGCCTTCTGACATCACTTGGCACAAATGCTCTTTCTCTGCCTCTGACCCCTCTGGGGTGGATCCTGCTGTCCTTCTCCCCATCCCAGGCATTTACAGTTCCTCCTGTCCATTGCTGTGATCCCTGCAGTAGGTCTGGTGTATGTCCTCTGATCTCACAGAACTAGCTAACCAGACACCTAAAGACAGCATCCAATCTGTCCACAGAGACATATGTAACACCTACTTGGTCTATAAAACAGCTTATGAGTTGCATTTAATAACTATCTACTTGATACTATGGAACTGATTATTCCCTGGGTTTCTACCTTTTGTCATGCCCACTAGCAAATCTTTTACCCATAAGTTTTAATTCCCATTCTCTTTGGGAGAGAATGGGAATAATTTCATACCATCTCTTTCATTCCCTCATTTGCAGAATCATTTCATACCATCTCACTGGTATGAAATGATTCAGCAAAGGATGTAGTAGAAGAGTATTTCATGCAGCTTAACAAGACAGCAAGAACTACCATTGTCCCGAAAGGAAAGCATGGATGAATCAAAATTTATTGGGGGGATAAGGTGGAGGAAACAATAAATGGCCTGGACAGTAATGCAGACATACTGAAGAGGATGCTGTGGCCAAACACTATGTTCAAAAAGTGAGGTTGCACCTCTCTAGAAAAGTCCAAAAGCATTGCCATATAAAGGGATTAAATCATACCCAGCCCTCAAAGACAATCCTGCTTTATAGCACCAGCTAGTTCTCAAGGAACATGAGGAACTCACTGATTTATCCTTGATGTCTCAGTTATCCATGAATTTAGTGCATGTGTTTGGTTAAAAGCAGTCAGAACTAGGGTGGAAAAATTCCCCTGTATATAAATTTTACATGACTTCCCAGGGAGGACAAACGATTTAGATACATTAACTTCATGTCACTGCACTGATTTCAACACAAAACACTGACATGCTACCTCCCTTTTTCATAATAACCTAATGCTCTAATGCCTTGGGCTCCTCTTCTACTGCCACAGGGTGACAGCACAACACACAGGAGGGAAACTGACTGCACACATAGTGAGCTCAGCCAGCTAAGGAGGAGCAAACCCTAAGGATTTTGTTCCCAGGACTGTGACTTTCTCTTTGCCAATAATGCACAAACATTTCCTAGAAAATAGCATTTCAGATCTTGGACCATATTTATCTTGGGTGAGTACTTTCATTTGGAGATGACATTTGCCACGAACTGCTTTAGAGGCTTCCATGGCTCTGTAG
This sequence comes from Coracopsis vasa, assembly GCA_026283785.1. Lineage (NCBI taxonomy): Eukaryota > Metazoa > Chordata > Aves > Psittaciformes > Psittacidae > Coracopsis > Coracopsis vasa. The sequence continues at coordinate 14,169 of JANHGB010020609.1, forward strand.
CAGTAGCTAGAAGCTGACTTTTCCTAGACAACCAGTGAAGACAGGTAGTTGTTTAGTTAACCGGTCTAAATTACCTTCTGAAGGCTTTCAGAGATGCCTGCAGTGATTATATGTGACATTTAGCCTTTCTCCAGGCTCTCACATTTAGAGATTGCAATACTTAATTTTGGGCTTCTGCCTCAGTCTGGATCTGAGTCTTTCTGCAACATGACTGAAAAACTTAATTATCAAACGCAAAAGCATTTCAGAAGCTAATGGTTGAATCTCCTTGGGGAAAAAGCCAAAACCAAATAAAAACAAACAAAAAACAAAACCACACACACACAACCCCAAAGAAGTCAGATTTCTTTACTGATCTAAATACCATGGCTAAACTCAGCCTGGTGTGTCCTGGAGACACGCTTCTTTGTGGAGTCCCACAAGTGTGATCGTGCTGCTGCCTGATAAACTCAACCTGTGTTTCCTTAGTTGTCCTGCCCTGTCCTGGAGGACTGTGTGGAGAGCCTCAGAGATGACTCAGTTCCCTTCTGCAACCAGAAGCAGAGTACTAAAGGACAAAACAAAGATTTATGAAGGTTTCATTATGAAAATTTGATATAACTTCTTCTGTTGCTGTTGGCTTTACTGGTCCAGGAGGAGATTTCCTACATGCTGTTCTCTTTGTCAAGGATAGTCCTAATTCAGGACAGTATCCAGCAGTGTTTGAGGAGCCTACTGAAAGAGTTTGAATGCAAAAGCATGACTAAGCTGAGTCCTGTATTGGGACCATTTTGGCATTATGATAAATTGAAAATCTGCACAGTGGAACTCTAATTTTAATAAAAAATCAAAAAGTGTATTTTCCTTTTGCACTTTTCATCCTCAAAGTGCTTTCAAAATATTAATTAGTTAATCCCACAGTGATTTTGGCATTCAAACTTTTCCTAAAATCATAATAAAAACTTTCTGTAAATGTTAATGTGCCACTGCACTTTGCAAATGTAGAGACTGTACTGGAAACGGGATGCATTCTGTCAAAAAAAGCCTTCGTCTGAAGCATAAAAAGTAAAGACTGAAAAATTATGCATAGTAATATTGTTCAAAGATACTTAAAGGTCAGACTTTTAAAATTTTACCCTTCTGAGGAGAAAATGTTCCCCCTATGAAGCATTGTTATCAAGCAGTTCTTAGGACTTTCTATGACCCTGCCCTTCCATTTTTTCTCATTGTGTTGAATATCATCCAGCTCTAAAAATGAATGTTCATTATATTGACCGAGTGTAAGTGAAATCCTTCTGTAGCGAGAAAAACACAAACCAATCGCAAATAACCACTTCTTCATTTTCAGATCAAGTTTAGTGTAATAAAAATGCTAGTATGCTCAGAGTGAGCTACCAGAAGTCGTCTTAATCTTTATTCTTCAAAGGAAGTAGAGTCTGGAGGAGCACTGAGAGCCCTGCTGAAGCGGGTGCAGGTACTCAACAGAATGTGCTTTCGCTCTCATGAAACTCATTTGTCTGCAACTCCAGAACAGCATCGATGGTCATTTGCCAGTTGCTGCGTATTTAGGGTCAGAAAGGAATTTAGCACATCCCAGGTGGTGATGAACAGATGTCACCAGCTTTTGTTTTCACCTGGAAGTATTGGTGCCGGGCAGAACCTCACTCCATACCACAGATGTCTTCTCCTCAGCAGATGATGCCCAGACATGATACTGAAAAAAAATAATGATGTAACAGAAGATTTGAAATTACCAAAGCAACCAATCAAAAATATAAACAATGTCTATGCGAAACAGGGATTCTTTCCCAAGAAATCTGAGTGCGTTGGTGAAGCAGGAGGGGGTTGAGAAGTTCATTAGGACTTTGTTTATGGAAGGTACTTGACACCCTGTATCTTGGGCCTGTGTCAGTCCCTGAAAACAAAGATTTCAGAGCTTTAAATTGTATCAAAACCACCCACAATTAAAGACAGAGCATTACAGTAAGCAGTTACTGAACTTGCACTGACATCCTCTAGAGTAAATCAGGAGTAATCCCACCCAGCTCCTGATTTCATGCTGTAATATTCCCAGTGGCATTATGAAAGGAGTGTACTATAAACGGTGTAAAATCACAGTGAGACCCTGAATCAAACCCTATCTCTGTACAATGGATGCCAAGATGACTGCTTGATCCTTGAGCTCTTCCTTCTCATGTAGCCAAACTGGACATAGGTGAAAAGCAGCCAAAAAACCTCTGCCATGCACATCTGCTGAAACAGAAGGTGAACACTGAACACTCTCAATGATCCCATTCCTTCGAGGAAGGATCAAACATATGAAACCTCACAGTGTGTACTTGGGTCTCCTCTCCACCTCTGCCCAGTGCTTTCCCAGCAGAAATATCTGTCTGCATTTATTTTATTTGGCAGCATTGTATGTGTCCTGAGGCAATATCCTTGCACCCTGACAAGGATTAATTGGGCTCTCAGCTGAATGAGACTGTGAAACCAAGGGCTTGGCCTTGGTGTAAAGCAACTAGCATTGGTGAGCTGCAATTTTTACTTGCCATAAATCTTTCACATTAACGACAAGAAATCTTTAAAAAAGAGGATAGCTGAGATCACTCATTTTATAGCTCTTCACAGAGAATTTTGTAGTTAGGGCATTGTCTGAAGAATACTTCCCAGCTGCTGTCTTCCCTTCCTGGCAAGCATGGCCAGCTGGCTACTGAAGAGATTGCAATTCTCTGCAGGGCTCAGTGCTGCCTGAAAGGCTTCCATTTAAATATTCACTTTTTGTTCAGCATACTTAACTATCATTGCAATTATTTACAACTTACATACTAAATTTCCAATGACTTTGTGCTGCCTTGAGGTCATTAGCTTTAATGAAAGCAGGAAAAGTGACAAGGCTGAGCAGTGAGTTCGCTATTGAAGCTTTTAAGTTCTGCAAAGAGATTTGGAGTCTGATTTGACCTTTCCCATACAATATAGGGGCATCTGTTCCAGGTTCAAGCACATTTTTGCAGTCTTCAAAGATGACTTGCTGCTTTTGGGTCTATTCAGTGTTGAGGAGAAAAGGAGTGGGGACAGCAATTGCAGGGCATTGCTCTGCCCTAGTGGGCCCAAGCTCCTGCAGTCGCTCAGGAGTCTGCGCACAACTGAGAGATGTTAACTCTTACAATTGACCCAAGCTGTTCCAGAGACAAAACTTCCCCTACAGTCCCAGAAACAGGAAGGAGAGACCATTTGTCCTGACTAACACCAGTCTCAGTCCCAGACAAACTGGATCCTCAGCTGACAAGTTCACCCTAGGGAAGGCTCTGGGTGTTTTTCAGTCAACTTAAGAGAAATGAACGGATAGTATATGGTCTCTATCCCTTAAGGGTGGCAACATTGCTTTCCTAAAATGCAAAACTAGGAAGACTTCAGTATTAAAGTAATTTAAGAGAAAAAATATTCCCTTCCCTTACAGAAGTTAAGAAGCATATTCAGGGTACAACACAGGTACTATAACACAGGTAAGAAATAATCTCCTTCTGCTGTTGACTTAACTTACTGAGGAAAATTTTGCAGCTGCTGAACAATGAAAGAAAATGATCTTTTCTTAATAATCTCATTGAAATTCTGCTGTGGCAAATTCCTGGAGACATAGGGACAAGGCAGCACAGCTCCCTCTACAAGATACACCAACACACGAGTTAGATCCAAGAACAGAGCAAATGATGCTGTGCTCTCCCTCTCTGGGCTGTATGAGTTATTTGTTGTGGATCCTTCTGTTGAATTTAGATGTTTTTTCCTCTTGTCAGAGGGTTCGGAGCAGATGGTGTCTCCAGCATTTTTTCAGGTTTGTTTATTTCTATTTATTCAATTAATGCACTGGATTTACGGGAGCAGTGACGTACTGCTCCAAGTCTGAAATATGTGCCATGCGATCAGTCATCCACATCATGTCAACTTGTTATTTTGCCTGAAAAACCGGTAACTCAGTCAATGAAAATTCGTCTTACAGAAAAAAAACAAAGCCAAGCAAACAATCAAAAAGCCAAAACAAAAATTAAAAAACAAATAAACAACAACAACAACAAAAAAAACCACAAAAAACCACCTCAAACCGTCTATTTAAAATCCTGTAGTTTTAGTATCTTTAGAGAACTGGCAGGTAATGCCAGTCCAAAAAACAAAAAGTACAGACTAGGTTTGAGTCCTAAGAGATAAACATCGTTCTACAGATGATGTGCTTTATAGTAATTTTTCTTGTGGGAAAGAGGCAAGACTACAACTATGTCAGCCAAAGGTGAGGAAAAGGGCTTAACTAAGTTGTAAAGGCCAGCAGAAGGGCTGCTGAGTGAGGTTCATGCAACCCTTGGACTATAACCCCCATTGCTTCTCCAAATGGGCACAAACAATATGGCCAGGAAGAGCTGGAGAGTCTCTGGAGTGGCTATATGGCTCTAAGGGTAATGGTTGAGACCATGAGATCCCAGGTGATTTTTATCTTGGTCCTGTCAGGAAGGGAGAAGAGCTTCAGGAAAATGTGGTAGATCCTGCAGATCCACAGCCAGTTCCACAGCTGGCATTGTCATAGGGATTGTTTTGTTGACAGGGCATTTTAAAACCATGGAACCCTCCTTGGGGATATAGGATAAGTAGGGAGAGATGGGATCCCCCTTGCCTGATGGCCTTCTTTAATAAAGTAACTAGGTTTCTGGATGAAAAGAGAGCAGTGTCTCCCTTAATACCCTGGTATCCATGTGAGGACATTATGGTCTGGAAAGGTGGACAAGCAGACAGGTAAAAAGCTGTTTTGACATCAGAGGCCAAGAACAAGGGGAATAATACAGAAATCTGTCCTGGTAACTGCTCTGTTTAACATCTCTACCAATGACCTAAAGGAAGAGACAGGATGCTCCCCTCAGCAAACAGCAGGTGGTGCCAAACTTGAGGTGCATCTGGCATCCAGTACCATGCTACAGGGGAGTCTCTGTCTGCTCAAACTCTGCTGTTCCCTTGACCATTCTGCTCTGCCGTATGTTTGCGTCTGTGTACTTATAGAGGATGTTTCTAGAAGACTTCTATTCCTTCTTTTTTTTTTTTTTTAATTCTCAGGAACAAAGGGAGATGAAAATGATTTAAGTTTTAAATCCTTTATTTGTCTTAGGTAACTTTCCTGCTTCTGCTCGTCTTAGTAGTTATGAGTATTCCTCATGGGGAAGATGAAAATGACAACTCTTTCCACATACAGAAACTGAAGAGACAGATGATGAACTGTCATTTCTAAAAAGCTTTTGCTTTTGTTCTTGATGCCCTGAAGGAAGAACTGCATCCTCTGGAAACCAGTAGAACTGCTTTAGCTAGAAGGTTTCCCATACAGCCCTTCAGCTCCCCAGGACTCACTTGGGCTTCTTTTGCCTTAAGGTCTTCTTTGTTCTTTAGGATTTTGGGGGAGAGTTAGTTTTGTTTTATTTTTTCCTTGCTCGCTATCTCTTTTATTTTTGCCTTTTTTTTTTTTCCTTCTCATTGTGAGTTTTGATGATTTATGCATACTGAGATGCAAGATGCTTCTGGGAATGCCTATTGCTATTCATATGCCTGGAGGAAAAACCTTTTGTAGGGAGTTGCTGAAGTTACTACTAAACTCTTTTTAATATTATGTTCTTCTTCTTTCCAACTTAAATCATCTCTGATCCTCATGGAGGTGTTATCCTGATCAAGAAGGCTTGTCTATTGCTTGGGCAACATTTCAGTTGAATATACTCTATTTTTTTTTTATCTTTTTGGAGATTCAGGGGCCTCAGAAGAGTGGGAAGATCAGTTGCCAGTGAAAACTGAGGTAAAAAAATCGTTGAGATCCTCGGCATCCTCCATGTCAGTTCTTACCAGATCCCCTGTCTTATTTATCAGGAGGGGTTAAAATTTCTTTTGTCTTCCTTTTCTGACTAATGTACTTTAAGAAGCCTTTATTATTCTTCACTTCCCTTGCCAAATTTAGCTCTAGTTGTACCTTTGATTTCATGATAATTCCTCTTTCTTTTTTACAACATTTGCAAAGAAAGCCACCATGACAGCCTTTGCATGCTTCTCAAAGCAAGGACGATTGCCTGCCTGTTTGCACAAGGACTCCAGGTAGTTCCAGAGAGACAGGGAGGAGGAAGCTTCTCTGTAAAATCAACTGTAAATCAACTCTAAATTGACTACTTCAAGAGGGAGCTTGCAGCAACCACACAGCCTGTTGTACCCACCAGGAGCTCCCTTAACCATGGTCTTAGATACTTGTGTGGCTCAGTCAGCAGAGCCATGCAAAAGTCTTTGGAGGTCTGCCACATAATGGTACTAGAAGATACAGCACAGAGCAGTCTCGTTTTCTGCCATGTATATATGTCTTCATGCAGAGAGGAATATAGTGCAGAGCTGGAGGTAGTGCCATCTTTGCTTTAGAAATTAGGATCTATAGGAGGTTATTCTCAAATTTCCCTCAGTCACGGCCAAAACGCTCACAGTGTTTAATGCATGGAGGAAAGAGACTTCTTTATGTTGTGGCTTGGGAAGATAACCTTAAATGTCATTATACTCAGCCTCTGTAGTGTAGAATACCTTATTATTGTGTGACTTGTACAGAGGATGCTTCTGGGAAAATGACAAACATCAAATTAGAAGTCCAAACAGAAGCAACTGTGGACAGTATGGTCAGATCCTCCCAAGCCAGCCCTTCACAGCCTTGCAGGGACCTGCAAGCCTCTGCAGCAAGGTTCTAAGCAGTACATCTGACAGGGTGCAGTTGACAGAATAGCTTGCATCGCACTGGTATTTGGTCTCAGGGGAAAACCAAGGACACTATTTAAGTAAAACAGAATGACCCTCCCATGGCCATGCTGGTCAAATGTATGCATTGCAGCTGACTGTGGCAGGTCAGAGTAGCCTCTGAAGCTGTGTCAGCAGGTTAGACCAGACATCATCCATATTTACCCCAGGAGACCACATTTACAACTCAGCACTCTGTGCTGAGCTCTTCACTAACAGGGAATCTGGCTTTGATGACTGCTTGGATTTAGCTACTTGTTAAATCTGCAGTTTTAGCATTCTGACTTCCAAAAGAAGTAATTTGGGGCTGTGGTTTATTATGTTCTTCTATATTAATCTTGCAATGTTTGATGTTTTTAAGATTACATGGATGTGGGACCATGATTATCCTCTGTGCCTTTGTCTGGTTTGATTTGTAACCGTTCTTATGTGGCTACAAGTGCCATGGGTTCCCTTTGCCCTTTGGTAACAAGGGACTGTGTGTTGTACTTCAGCCCTTGGAACAGGCTTGGAGCACGGCAAATCAGACACCTTTGATCTCTTCTCTGATTGTGTCAGCTGTCCTTATTAGGGTCACCAGAAAGGGGTGAAGTATTCATTCCTATGCAATAAAAGGCAATGCACTTGAACATGCTCAGGAGGAGGGAATCAGGCACAAATACTAATTCATTAAATTATCAAGCCGACCTTCTGAAACTGCCCAGAGACTGACTCGATAGTGTTAGATTTTCTTCCCCATCATGTGATTTCTGCGAGCATGGATTACCTTTTTGAAATGTTCAGTGGACTCAAAAGGTAACAGTCCCAGCCATGAGATCTGACATTATGTGACATGCTGCTATTAAGCTACTGCAGGAGTGAGAAGTGATTGTTTAATATAAAGGTTGCTTCTTGGTGCTACAGGTCTTCACAGGCTGTCCCCAAAGCCTGATTTGTAAGCAACAATCTTTTCTGTGTAAGAAAAATTCTTACAGCCTAGAGGGTGTTTTGTTCTCTGGAAGGAAACATACTGATTCTGCCTGCAAAATTTAGTCATGGCAGTTCTGATCCTGAGTTTATTTTAAATAAACCCATTCAAATATAATTCTAGGAGCTGAAAATCAACAGTAGTTAAAACTGCAGTGTCTATACCAAAGCAATGTATGTTTTAATGATAAACAAGCTCAAATGGTTGAATTAAGCAGCTGTATCCATCTAATCCTCTTTGATCTTCAAATTGGTTCTCTTGTTGCTTTTCTGGTATAGTAAACAAATACATTAATGGACTCTTTAATCTGGCAGTTAAAAGCATAAAAATGTAAGATGGTTTGAAGCAAATAAAATTCAAACTGGTACACGGTGAATATTTTTAATAGTGAATGCTGTACTTTTTATCTGATTATCACACATAGACTATATAAAATTATTTAATTATATAGAGAAAATGATCCAATTTAGTTTTTAAAACATAAAATGGTGGCCAATCTTTCCTGTTGAGAACAGATCACATGGCTAAAATATGTTTTAAATGGATTAAATCAGTAGCCACAGTTGAGGAGAGGAGGAGAGGAGAGGCGAGGCGATGCAAGGCGAGGAGAGGCAAGGCGAGGAGAGGCGAGGCGAGGAGAGGAGAGGAGAGAGGATTTCAGCTAGAAGGAGCCCACAATGGTCATCTAATCGAACTGCATGACCAGTTCGGGGCTGACCAAAAAGCATGTTGTTAAGGGCATTGTTCAAATGCCTCAAATGCTGACAGGCATGGGGCATTGACCACCTGTCTAGGAAGACTGTTTCAGTGTTTGACCACCCCCTCAGTAAAGAAATGCTTCCCAGTGTCCAGTCTGAACCTCCCCTGGTGCACCTTTGCACCTTTCCCACGTGTCCTGTCACTGGATACCAGCGAGAAATGATCAGCACCTCCCTCTCCACTTTACCTCTTCATGAAGCTGTTAGGAGAACAATGAGGTCACCCCTCAGCCTCCTCTTCTCCAAACTAGATAACACAAAGTCAGCACAAAGATATTCAGATGTTGGAAGTTTGGAGCTTTTTCAGCTTCTGTAATGAAGTGTTTGCCAACAAGGAGTCCTTATGGGTGAACATACAGTTAAGTCCTGACCACATAAGGATCCATCCAAGGCAGAAGACATATTAGTAGTCCATGGGTGATGGTCGCACACATAATGACGGTTGCAGAATTGCCCACTGTTGTGGCTTCTACAGAAGTTTTGCGAGAATGAACAGTTACAGATAAAGAGTTGCAAAATTCTGTCTTTTAGGCAGCCCAGCCATTCAGCAAACACATTCCCCTTGTCAAATCCATCAGCAGCTCCCTGTGTGCTTATTCATGCTGAGGAACTGCCATCACTCCTAACAGTAGTCTGCCTTCTGTCTTCTTTATTCATAGCTTTTCATCCATTCTGTGAGACACAGTGGCCACACCGGTGATTACTGGTTGCAGGCTGACTGCAGACTGGCCAGTTTATAACCTGTGCAGCTGGTTCTGCTGAAGGGAATTCATTTTGGATTGTAGGACTGCTGAAGCTTTTGTTCCCGATGATGAACATATTTCTCACCAACCTGACTCCAGGCTATCTGTGCTCAGACTTTCACCACAGGGATTACTTCAGACTGTGAAACTACAAGCATATTGGAAACATTTGCATGCAACGGCAGATGAACAAGAGCGTGGATCTTCCCTAATAGTTAATGAGCTGCATCCTAGTGATGAATACATACGCTTAACACCAGCAACTGTTAAGAGAAACATTTTCATGTGGTAAACAGAGTGAAATATAACCACACTCCAATCAGCTCTCTGTGACAAATGACATGAGATGAGCAGAGCTCTGCAGCTGACTTGCAGATTGGGGAAGTACGTGAGCATGTGCAACCCAGGCTAAGTCAGCTAGTCAATACAAAAGTGTATCGCAAGCTTTAATTTTGACTTGTGTGCCTAAAGCACATATTTGATCTAGCTTCACACCAAAGAAGACTGGATGCAGCTCACGCTTTGGAATGTTATTTAAATGTTTGCACAGACTGCAAGTAGGAAGTCATTTTGTTGGACTCCTTAGAAGATACGATTTCATGCAGTGTTCAACCGTCCTTGTCATGTCAGAATTCAAACTAGACCACGCTGGCAGACTGAGGCATCTGTTGTCTGTATGGGTGATCATCTATGAGCAAAAAAGCAGTGGTTAATCAAAGTGTAGGAGGTTAATGTGAATGGCAGCACAGAGTGCACTAAGATGCTGTTGACTTACCAGCTTTTTACAGGCATTTGTTGTGTATTGCCAAAATAGCTTGTTAGGAATAGGCAGCTCTGCAGTGCTGTTTTTGTAGAGTTCTGGACACTTTAACCAAAACGCTAGTGAGACAAATCAGACCCATGGATGATGCAAAGTTGAGATGTATATCCTTTGCTAAACAGTACAAGCAATTTGTACATGAATTGAATTTGTTTATAATTGCTATTTCTTCACTGAAACCTAGCTGGACAAGTTATCCAATTTTTCTTCATCGCTGTCTTATCTGCTGGAGAATTACTTGCTTTTATAGAATATTCTGATAGAGGGGATATCAGAAAATAGTTTGACTCATTGCATATTCTTGATAGCATAATAAGCACAGATTGGGAAGAATCTTTGGAAGTTTCCAGGTCTCTGAAAGTTCTCAGTTGCCATTAATACAGGTCTTCAACTGGGTTATCCAAAGGTGAGCAGTGTCAAGGCACTGACTGAGGCTCTGCAACTCTGCACTCTGCCTGTGTTCAAAGCTTGCCCTGATGCAATGCAGCTGTATAACTAGCTTTGGAACAGATTTGCAGGAGAGCTGTAGGATTCTGAGGCCTCGCCTCTTCAACTGGGACCTCTATAAATGAACTCACTCCTTGTCCAAGGTTTGTAACAGGGATGCCTGCACCCAGTGTTGTACCACACTTCCCATCGCAGCTTGATGACTTGACTTCCTAGCTTGGTCCTTCCTTGTCACTGCAGACTTGTCTGGCAATCACTGGACTGTGGCTGACACTGGCTATGGACATGGGACCTACTGTGCTCTTCATATTTGGGTACCATGGAATGCTGCAGCTTGTCAGTAAGGTGACTGCCCTGCTGCCCTGGCTGTGACCTTCAGCTCCTCATCTTCCATAGAGCAGCCCCCTTCTGCTGCTCTCTGACAAGCAGATGGTCCAAACAATTTCAAATTCTGCAGAGGACTTTTGATTTCAAGCACACAGAACATTCAGAAATTAGAATTTCTACTGTCCTTGCATTTTCTGTTCTAAAAATAAAAAATAAGCATTACTGAGCATGGTGCATGTAGTATATTTGACTTTCAAAACTGTTCAGCAGTTTGATGCAAAGATTTGCATTAAATCCATTTTCATCTGAATTTGGCCTAACAAGGAGACACACATTTTCCTCATGACTGTCTTATATATCAAAACTCCTAAAGTTTGAAGTCAATATTGCATTATTGTTATGACAATATGACTGGTAGCTTGTTTCCTAGCTTTTTTACCTGTTGGCTGCACATGAAGTCCTTTCCAAGCTAACACCTCTTTGCTGGAATTTAGGCTTGTTATTTTGGGACCTGACAATTGAAGATATACCCAAATCATATTGTCCAAAGTTTTCCTGGCACACGAATGACATCAAGACACCCAAGGCTTCTAGTGTGTGGGAGTGTGTTCCTCAGCGGAATGGCAATTCTGAGCAGTTTTGACAAACAGGAATGAAGCATTGAAATCCAGCTGTTGAAGAGCACAATTCATCATCAGGAGGTCAAACTTATTTAGCATTTTCAAAACTTACTGTTTGCAACGTTAGACACTTCCAAAGTTTATTGTGGTACAATTCTGAATTGGAGCTGGTGTACATGTCTCGTGTTGTGGTTTAAGGCCAGCTGGTAACTCAGAACCACACAGCCACTCGCTCACTCCCTGTACTCCGTGGATGTTTTTAATCCATATTTGGGAAGTCTTGTATTGAGCAGGTTAATAGATTTCTTGAGTTAAAAATTATAAACAAGCCCAATCTTCTGTAATTGCTACTTTTACATACATACAGTAGGAGGGTAACTCTAATGCAAACATCAGCTACATTTTTCTTTTTTTGGATCAAAGGTAGGAAATAGCTATTTCCCCAAATGTATTATTTTTGAGTAATGTGATCTCAGAACTACAGTTTAAATATTTAATGTGTAAAAATAAATAATAAACATCTATGTCAAACAGTGTGTCTTCATGTAAAGGTCTGAAAGAAAACTGAACTGCTAGAGCAAACAGAATGTACTTTGCTTTTCCAAGCCAACAGCAAAATGAAATTTGAAAGCAGAGAAAATAAATACTATATTTGACTGACAGAATGTGATAAACAACAAGGTCACCTAAACTGCTTGCAGTATATAAGCATGCCTATTAGAGGCTCACAGGGATCACATCAAAGCCCAACACTATTGAATGTTTTTTATCCATTATTTCAAAGTATATAGTAAATATCTACTGGAGACAATATGCAGATAACAAATGGTGAAGCTTGATGTGGGCAATGAAATCATACAGAATAACAAAAAGATGAGGTATAAACAACAGTGGTGGTTATAAAAGCACCTGGGAAGGTGGCAGCTTTCCCATCATTTGATATCCTTGGCTGAAGATTTTATTTATCTTCAAATGAAGACTTTGATGTCTTTTGGGGAAATATGCTATAGCCAAACAAATCATGCTTTACTCAAATATAAGTTAGCTTGCTCAGGATGAAGGTAAATGGATAAAATTAAAGGGAGCACCCTGAGATTTACAGAAATTGAATTTACTTTAACATTATTGAAAACTGTCAGAATGACTTGAAAACTCTGGATTTAATGTACTAGTGATGCTTCCTTTCTTTTTTTTCTGATACAAATAGCTTAAAACATCAAACCTGGCACCTTATGAGATTTTCAAGCAGCATTTGTCTACTTCAACTCTTCATACATTAACAGCAAAACTTAGGGGAGAAGAGGGTCTTCCGAGCTCCTGAACCTGGGCGCACACAAAGGCTTCACAATGGGGGAGACCCTGACATGTGATTCATAATCTCTTATTTTTCCTCCAAGTTCTTTTTTCCATGGAAAAGAAACCTTTGGGTGCCGAACAGTTGGAGAGGCTGCGTGCTTCACAGGGCCCCAGTCTAGGCAACCAGATAAGAATGTTCTCTGCACCAAATCCTCATTAATCTAAAGAGTGCCTGTGACTGACAAAGTACCTACTTAAAATCTTCACTTCACTGTGTACATAACTGAGTCTCATACTTACCCTTTTTCTGAGTAAAAACAACAACTCTTCCACTGATAGCGCTACTTCCTCTGACAGCGTGCCTTATCTTAAATAAAAAATATTCTATTCCATTCCATTCCATTCCATTCCATAGCACAGATCTGAAGAACAGAGTTAATCCACCTCCACTCTGTGCTGGAAGTTGCTTTGCACTTTGCCACATCAAAGGACTTTCATCGATTAACTTCCAAGATCACAGTTTGAATTGCACAATGGATCACTGCTGGAATAAGTGAACACTGCCTTTACCTCTGTCCTGCACATATTACTTAAATGAAAAAATTATTTATCCTTTTACAAAAATGTTTTTAAGATCTTTCTGCTGCCTCCCTTTCCTTTGAATTGGAAAGTGCAGGGCTCGAGTAGGAATGGAGCAATTCTCAAATATGTAAAATGTGTTTTCCATATGATTTCAGGGTTGAAGATAACAGCACAGTTCAGATACTTGGAGAGATGAACTCTCCAATTCACATATTCTGAACAGACGAAACCATGAATAAATTATAGTTTAAAAACTAATAATTTGCATATATTGGTAATCAAAAGAGTACTAGGAAGATATATTGTATACAATGATGTGCAGATATTCTGCCCAAGGGCAATCACTTCTGCTCAGTACTTCTTCCATCAGTGTCTTTCTAGTTTGGGAGCACACAAGAATTTTCCTATACTCTTGTCATGCCTTATTTCAAGTTTACTTTGATACATCAGTTTTCCTGGCTGATCTCCTTCCATACTGATTCACACTGTAAAACTCACAGTTGTACACAACTACCTACTCAAAGGATATCCATCTGAGGCAATGCAGAACCTGATGACAGCTCTATGTGCCCTGGAGCAGGGCAGGGACTGGGGCACTCAGAGGAGGATTACAACTTTAACCTTATGGTTCCCAAGGATGAAAAAAATTACTTCAGATTGCTATTATGGATAATCTTCAGAATCCACTGACTTAATTTAAATGCTCCAAACATGCTCATACTTGTCTATATGATGAAAATAAGTACATTTTTGCTAGGATTTTGATAGAACTCCAAGAAAACCAGACACTCAAATCACATTTTAATCAGAAAATAGATGGTTATCTGTCAGACTCTTTTGAAAAAGCCCTTTCTAAATATGCCTACTGGTGTTGTCATATTCAATTTTTTCCTCTAAGGAAAACAGCTTGCTTGCTTCTTCATAGGAAATTACTGTACTGATGTACTCAGAGCATCACTTAATGCTGGTATAACCTAGTCAGCTGCACTGTGCTATCCACATTTCCATTTCTGCATAAATTCATTGAATGACTAAACTGCTGTAATTTTAGACAACCTGCCCATCTTATATCTACTTACTATATTATAGAAGCTGCCCCTTTAATTTTCCTATGTGTTTTTCTGGAATTAGTAGTGTTCTGATGAATTTGCAGTTAATATGCTAAGAGTGCAGCTTGTATTAGCTGAACAGAACGGTCTTGCATTGCTCCCATGAGCACCTGACCTTTTCAATGAAAAATATACTTCTGCATGTCCAAGCACTGTTTTTTTTCCAGAGTACTCAGTGCTAACAGTCCTGATGTGTGAAGGTGCTTTACTAAGAGGGCTCCTATTTCAAGCACTGGAGTGAAAACAGAAATGCTGGAATTGGTCTCTAGATTATTGCAGTGGTTCCTCCTTAAAATCAAGGGCAAATTTGTGAAAATCCCTGTTATTTTTACATCATCATTGATTATGTTTCATATCTGATTTATTTATACATACAAGTCTGAGGCAACAAATTGGAAGCCAGAAAGCACTGTTAAAAAAAAATATTTTAAGAAGTGGTAAAACAAAGCATCATTGCTTAAATATTTTATTTGCAGCTTTCAAAACAAAAAAAGCATTTTTTGAAAGCATAACCAAAATTCGTTTCAAAGATGAATTATGTCAAAATCGAGTAAACATTTCGGTTTCACTGAAGTGGCACTTTCCAACAGAGAACTATTTAACCAGAAAACCCTTGACAGCCTCTAGCCTTGAGGCAGAGCTGGAGCAACCTGCACAGTGATGCTGCCCCTGCCTGGGCAGGACATCAGGATGCTCATGACTGGATACATCAGGGAGGTAATCTACCTCCACTCCTCACTGCAGCATGGTTGCAGAGCTCTGCTGAGCTTAGTATGAGCTGTGCCTTTAATGAAACACTCTCTCCCTTATTTTTGTGGTCTGCTTCTCCTAAGTTGCTGCTCCCACAGTCCCTTAACGTATAATTGTGTTCAGGGAACTGAGGCAATAAGCTCTTTCTGAGACTATTTTCCATGATAAACAAAATAACACGTGAAACTGCTAATAAATCTCACCTCTCGCAGGAGGGAAAGTATTACCTCAGTATTATCCCATTTTCTGCTTATTGAAAGGGTGAGAATCTCCAGGTCAAACAAACTGAGGCCCCCCTTGAGGCAATGCTAATGCCAGACCGGCTGTGCATGCAGAGCTGCTGGCCCAAAGGTTACGCACTACAGGGTTTTTTCTACTGGTTTTTCCTTTCTATTTACAGTTCTTCTGCACTGCATCACCTTTATATCAGGCTTATAAAAAAGTATTTTCTCCTTCTATTACCTGAAAATTTTGAAACAGTAGCTACTGTTTGTAGATGAAGAAGCAGGCTGTATATATTTGTATATGCTATACACACAAAATGCTGCACTGAAGGATCTTAAGAGGCTAAAGCACTTGAGGTGACCACTCAAGAACTAGGCAAAGCAGGATTATCTATGCAGTTATCCTTATATAAAACTGAAGTGCTGAAGTGAGTCAAGTCATTGTACCTCATGATACTTGTAATTTATTCTCCTTTTTCTCATTTTAAACTCTGACTGACCCACATTTCTGATAACCTACTGCAGACAAGTACACCATGCAGCAGTGTTCTTTCACCAAGAAAAGGCATGATAATACACTGCTATAGAAACTGGTAAACAAGGAAAAATACTACTAAGAAACCAAAACAGCATGGCTTTTATGAGGAATTTTTAAAACAAAGCTTCAGCTGAAACATGGTCTTCAGAGAAATCTGTCATCCAGGTTACTATGAAATACTCTGACAAAAGTAAATACAGGTTGGCAGTTCCGTTCCAAACCTCACATTTAATTTTTCATCTATTACATTCAACAAGACTTGTGAATGTATTTGCATTAGGAAAGGCATATTCAGAGGTTTTAAAGCCATCTCCCTTCACAGAAAGAAAGAGAATACTTAGGTTTGAGGGGACTGGGGTTTTCTTTCTCATCCATCCTCCCTTCATGTAAGAACAGCATGAGGTCGCTAAGGGCAGGGGATGAAGGTTTGTGGCTTTCTGCTGGTCCCTTAAAGGGAGGTAGCTGGGAGAGGAGAAGTCAAAGGTGGATTCCTCCAAAGACCTCAAGATTGGCACCAGGACTCTGCTATTGAAATAAGAAAGTGCAGACCTTTTGCAATGTTGTCATAGGGCTCCCCTATGGGGCTCTGCACTGGAGATGGACCTGAGGGTGAACACCGCTTCAAGGGTAGAATGAAGATAAGAATTCAAACCAAACACATTAATTTCCCCACCCGTACTGGATAAGGACCAGAATGGCCTCATCCCAGTTCAAAACAAAAATTCAAGTTTCGGAGAAAATGTTGGTAGGAGAAGGGACTGGATGAGCATCTTGCCTTTTTGAGAGAAAATTAAAATGCTTTACATCATGACACAGACCTGAAACACCACTATAAAGCATGTACCAGCTGTTTGAGAGGTTTTACTCCTGAGGATGATACAAACACTTTACATGTTATGCTATGGAAGTGTAAATTTGAAAATCCCTCACAGGTCCAGCATCTTTGAATAAATATTCACATTTCTGCAGAGTTCAGCTCAGTTCCAATTACATTTTTTATTCTCTCTCCATTCAAATAATGCATAACCTACTCACAGGATCAGATAATGTTACAAAGCAGCTGTCTTGGTTTCAGCAGGGATAGAGTTAATTTTCTTCCTAGTAGCTGGTGCAGTGCTGTGTTTGGCTTTAGTCTGAGAACAATGCTGATAACATACCAGTGTTCTAGTTGTTGCCCAGTAGCATTTACCCTGATCAAGGACTTTTGAGTCTCCCATGCTCTGCCAGTGAGGAGGAGCACAGGAAGCCAGGACGGAGCAGAGACAGGACACCTGACCCAAACTAGCCAGAGGTATTCCATACCACAGCACGTCATGCCCAGTATATAAACTGGGGGGAGTTACCCAGAAGGGACCAATCATTGCTTGGTGAGCAATGCATGTGGTGAGCAGTTGTACTGTGCATCACTTGTCTTTTTTGGGGTTTATTCCTATTTCCTTTTATTATTATTGTTGTTATTATTATATTATTCTTTATTTCAATTATACTGCACTTCTCGCAACCCACAGGTTTTTATCTTTTTATTCCCAATTCTCTTCCCCCTCCCACCAAGAGGGAAGTAAGTGTGCAGCTGTGTGGTACTTTAGTTATTGGCTGTGCTTAAACCATGATAGTATGGTTTTTATTCAGTGTCCAGTTTACTCAGACAGATCCAAAGTTTGAACAGCCGATTTTGCTGTAATTCTCTGAGCAAATGTTGCATACTGCAAATGTCCGCATTTGTGTCAGAGGCATTTACAGTTCTGTACATGGAGAGAACCTTCACCAACAGGGAAGTTACAGCTGCTTTCAAGGATCAGAAAGGTCTATTCTCTGGTCATCTTGAAAATCCACAGCAAAATCTGTCCAAGTTCTTGGGGTCTGGAAACCGAAAACTAAATATTGTGGAAGATTTAAGGAAAATGTTAAAGTATACAGAGAACACTGGCAATAGTTCATTACAATTTTCTAAGTTTTGAAATGTTTAAGTTCAATTTGATAAAGCAGATTACTTAGAATTCAGGATTTTATCCCATTTGTTGATTTTGCCTGAAACTCAGCTGTTTCTATACTTGTATTTTGTATTGACACTTCAAGTATTGTTTAATTAATGCTCACAGCAGCCTTGACAGTAAATGTAGTATAAAATAAAACAATAACGTATAATAAACTAATAGATTTTTAAAACCTTCAATACATAAAGTGAGTGTTTGTCAGATCCTAATCTTCAAAAAACAGTAATTAAAAGCAAGATGGTGGGACAGCACATCAGACACTATCCAGTCAAGTGGACTGAAAACCCAGTTCTGCAGATACTGATCTCAGCACTCAAGGAGACAATTAAATACTGTCTTTCACAAAGATGGAAGGCTGTCCATTCAGCCGGGTGATTGCCACCAGTGTGACCTTAGTACAAGCTGGAGACATTGCAAAAAGGAGACACTCCATGCACGTGCATCTGCACACCTGCAACTGGTTTTAAAACTTTGGCCTGAAAGCTGTTGCTAGAAGGAATTGTGTATTTGTATACAGTTTCTGGGAGGTTTAATTCTTACTTTAACCAAATATTGGTTGTGAGAGGAACCCATAAGGAAATTTATAAGCTGCTGGACTATAGGCAATTCACAAAATACACACAATAATACACACAGATTATGATCTGTGATCTCCACATCATCTATAGATATTTACAATTGTTCTAAGGTATTCAATCATTTCCTCAGTGCCTTAGGAGAAAAATAAGGTTTAGATTATTTCCTAATGGCAGCAGTGCCAGAAAAGATCCTTTAGCTGAATGTCTCAGACACAGTGCATTTGATAAAGGGTCATATTTTTTCAGTATCATATGGGGAAAAAACAACAAATGCTATTCCTTTTCTAGGCTTAAATTTTGGGGGATTTGCTGCAGATGTTACCAACCAGAAATTACATATTCTGTTGTTAAAAAGGAGAATCAAAATAAAAAGGATACAAAGGTTTTAATTTTCTGGTTTTGTTACAAAACCCTCCCAAGTAAATAATAGTTTTATTCTCTAATTTTTCAACAACCATTTTTTCTCACTGCTGGATATCAAAAGGTCTATTCTGAAATGACAGTCTGGTGAAAAGAAAGTGTTGAGAAACCTCACCTCCAACAGCGACGGTGCATTAGCACCGTCCTGGTCATCGTTCACTTGCAGATGATGAGAGCAACGAGTGGCCTCACTATGCTGCATATCTAGTGCTCAGAAGTCAAGGTCATGCAGCTACTACTCGCCACCTCAGTGGCAGCATGTGTCAACACAGGTGTAATGGGAGAAAGCAAAGTTTGCCTGAAGTGCCGAGGTTCCTTTCATGAGTCTGCTGTGCAGCTTGTCCCCCAGACTGCCCTGTTTAGTGGAGACAAGCAGGAATGATTCTAGGATACTACTTTCAGCCAGCAATCCATCTCAGTATGTTAAACACCTTTATTAAGCTGATAAGAATCATGCCCTAGAACAGCTGATATTCCTCCAGAGTTGGAGAAATCTTAGTCTGTTGCAGACATCTGTACATGCAGATATACATTTCCTGTCACTTGTCCCTTCACTCAAGAGTGCAAATCAGTCAAAAAAGGCAAAGGATGCACCCACCTTCAAAAGAGGTCAAAAGGACAACATTGGGAACAACAAGTCATTCAGCCTCACATGGAAATATCCTCCCTGGGCACAGTGTAGAATGAGGCCACTTGCAGAGCATTTCTGACCATAAGAAGCAGCTAACTGGGAATGGCTGGCACAGATTTACTGAGGATAAACTCTGCCTGATCAGCTTGATTGCCTTTTGTAACTGACCATATTTTTCAAGAGGAAAGCAGTACAGAGTGGTAAAATCAAGTGCCACGACTTCAGCTTTTGACACTGTCTCTCACAGTATCCTTGTATTCAACATGTGGCTTGGCAAAAATCAGGTGGGTAAAAGGCTGGCAGGCTGGTTCCAGGAGAGCACCACAGGGGGCTCTGCTGGGACCCATCTGCTTAAGATCTTTATCAGAAGGTGAAGGTTACTGTCCTTGCAGACGATGCCAAACCAGGGGGAGTCTTAGTGAAAGGGCTGCCATCCAGAGGGACTGGGTCAGGCTGGAGGAATAAGGCATGAGACTTGACAAGGAGAAATGCTGAATACTGCCCTTAGGAATAAAAGACCCCTGTAAAAACCCAGCCCAGATTGACTACTGGGGAGCTGCTCTGTGTAAAGGCCCTGGGGGTCCCATTGGACAGCAAGCAGGACATGAGCCTGCAGCGAGTCCTGGCTATAAAGACAGCCAAGAGCAACCTGGGTTGTATGAACAGGGCACAGTTGAATATGGTGAGGATGAGGGATATGAAAGGAAGCAAGAAGTGCTTTTAAAGCTGCATCATCAGTAAAAGGAAGGCAAGAGGAAATGTGGGCTACCTGCTGAGAATATGGAAAAGGTACTCAATGCCTTCACCTCAGTTTTCACTGGTACAATATGTCATCAGGAATCTCAGACCCATGAGAGCCATGGGGAAGTCTGGAACAAGGACAACTTACTCTCAGTAGAGAAGAATTCAGTTCAAATCATAGAACTTTTTAGGTTGGAAAAGACCCTTGAGATCATCAAGTCCAACCATTAATCCAGCACTGCTAACTCCATCACTAAACCACGTCCCTAAGCTCCACATCTACATGTCTTTTAAATACCTGTAGGGATGATGACTCGAGCACTTCTCTGGGCAGCCAGTTCCAATGTTTGACAACCCTTCCTGGGAAAAAAATTTTCCTAATATCTAGTCTAAACTTCCCAATGCAACTTCAGGCTATTCAGGGGGCATTTAAACAAATTAGACATGAACAAGTTTATGGGACTTGATGGGATGCACCCACAAGGGTTGAGAGAGCTGGTTAATGTCATTCAAGGTCATTCTTGATTATCTCATAGGGATTGTAGTGATCAGGAGAGGTTTCTGAAGACTAGGGGAAAGCAAATGTTACTCTTACCTTCAAGAAGGGTACGAAGGAGGACTTGGGGGTCTACAGACTGGCCAACCTCACCTTAATGTCTGGGAAGGTGATGGAGCAAATCCTCCTGAAAAGCACTTCTGGACCCATGAAAGACAAGATGGTGAAAGGGAGTAGTAAGCATGGATTTACAAAGGGGAAATCCTGCCTGACAAACCTGAGACCCTTCTGCAATGAAAAGACAGGTGCCGCGGATGAGGGGAGTGCAGTGATGTTGTTTATCTCATTTTCAGCAAGGCTTTCAACACTGTCTCACATAAAGCAACAGATGGAGGTACTAGATAAATGGACTGAGGTGGGTTGTGAAAACTGGCTGACAAATCTGTCTGTGTGTTGGGCCAGCAGCACAAAGTCCAGCTGGAGGCCAGTCACCAGCGGTGTGCCACAGGGGTCAATAGTGGGGCAAACACTGTTTAATATCTTCATTAAAGATATGGATGATGGGAAGCTGTACCCTTATCAAGTTCACAGATGATGCAAAATCAGGAAGAGAGGCTAATACACCAGATAGGTGCGCTGCAATTCAGCAGGACCTGGACAGGCTGGAGAAATTGGCCAACAAGAACCTCATGAAGTTCAATGAAATGAAATGCCAAGTAGAAAACTGCATTATCTGACTCGAATTGCTTCTGGCAGGCCCTCATCCACATTTGTGGAAGGCAGATGGCAGAACAGTATAGATCCAGGACTGCTTCTGCAAGTCTTCTGCATTTCACAGACATCTGATTTATACACAAAAAACCCCCTTGTGTATCACATTCATTCATGATCAGGCAGTGATGCCTATGTACTGGAGTGCTCTTTCAAACTCCAGACAGAAGGATTATTTAATGCTTTATCATCTTATAGATGATTACCTGATAACAAAAAAATTATATGCCACTATTTTCCTTAGATAAACTGAATTTGCCTGCTTAATGCCAAATATAATCCTGTTCTGTGCTTCATTCTATAATCTTATTCTGTTCTATACAAACATAGACTCAGAATGGTTATGGTTGGAAAGGACATTAAGATCATCCAGTTCCAACCCCCTGCCATGGGCAGGGACACCTTCCACTAGACTAGGTTGCCCAAGACTCTGTTTAACATGGCCTTGAACACTGCCAGGGATGAGGCAGCCACAGCTTCTCCAGGCAACCTGTGCCAGTGCCTCATCACTCTCACAGTAAAGAATTTCTTCCTTATATCTGCTACTATTTAGCAAACGTCACTAGGAGAAGGTCCCCTCAGCAACCAAGGGATGAGCTGCTCAATACTGCAGAGCAGAAGACTGGGCGCTAGCACTGCACTGCACTTAGAGCCATGAATACACACCTTTCCTAATTTTTCCCCTTGGAAACTTCATACTGAGCCCATGCAGAAAATAAAACATTTCTATCCATCTGGCCTTTACCATTTTCTGTCTTTGGCTTGATGCTTGGATTGAGTTTCTGCAAAGAGGTGGCTGTTTTCTTCTATATTTGTACAGCATTTCATTACTTGATTTTAAGTATAAGCAGCTTTTTCATTAAAAGTTTCAAAAACTCTGTAGCCTGGCTGCTGCACTTCAGTCACTTGGTCATTTTTAGATTATCACTGAACTCAAGCAACTGTCAGACTGCATCCTCTGGCTTGTCTTTAAGGCACCATCTCCCTGCTGACAACCATCCTTCTCCAGATGGCAAAATTCGCATTCAAGTGCACAGTTTTTTTAATATTGGGGGTTTATGTTGGATGTGTCACTGCATTTCTTTTCTACATTTTTGAATCGGCACACACAGCAAACCAGCAGCCTGCCCAAATCCAGATCTGGCAGAAAGTGCTCCAGAATTTCCATGCTGATTCAAGAGGCACAGCTGCTCATTTGTTACACTGCAAGTTGGAGAAGTTGTTCATAACTCAGCAAATTCAGTTTCCATCTTATTTTAATAAGATTTCACACCTGATTTTTTTTCCTTCCTTTATTGTAATACTTTATACTTTTTGAAGTGACCTTTTCTTCATTAGCAGAGGGAGAGCAGTTATTTCTGAGCAACAAGTAAACCTCTGGACTGCCTTGATCCTTCTTTTTGGCTTCGATTGCTGGCACTCTCAGATGTTACTTAATTTTTTAGTGCTTGTTAGAAATTGTCAATAATGTTCAAGAAATGGAAAATTCAGATTGCATACAGTAACTTTGATTTTTGATGGTGCAGTTGTAGCTAACAGCTTCCAAATAACCATCAAGAAGCAATTTTTTCACAGGCTCTAACTTAACAGCTCCTATTAACCTTTACAATTTCATCTAAAAATGCTGAATTAGAGTGGTTTACTAAAAAATTTCTCCAGTGTTATCAGAAAGAAATAATTGCCCCTTATCTAGTTTGTACAATCATAGATGTTTTCTGTTCCAATAGGTTTAGCTCTATCAGGATTGAACGGTGAAAAGCAATGAGCCTCTAAGCTCTCTCTGTAGCTTCGGTCTGGGAAATAGAAGTAATTACATATGATGGCTTAAAAGTGAATGGAAAGCAGGTAAGTAAGATTTTCATGAAACAGTATCTCCATAGCAACACTTGGTCATTGGGTTTGATAGTGACTTGCAACATTTTTAGCTATTTAGACAAGCAGTATTTCAAGGACTGTTAATAATTATTAGTCTTCCTATTCCCCTTCTCCTGGCAAGCGCAAAGACAAATGAAGTTACTGTTCTGCTTTCCTCTCACTTTTAGACAGACTTCTGAAATACTCTTCGGTTACAGAAACAAAGAAGAAAAATGCTACAATTCCTCTCTTTAAGATGGAAGACTTCCCAGCTGCAGACCCCTGAAAACAGCAGTGCAAAATCTGTTCCTGCCTCCTGCATGATGTCTGCACTGGGTTCAGACAGCAAAATAACCCCACACTCCCTCTGCCAGCATCAGCACTGCTGTGTTTAGCTGGCTATAAGCTGGCATTCTCACTGAAGTCAGTGCACTCTTTCCAAAGCAATTATCAATGGCATCAATGGAATTGCATTCTTGAAGTAATTTTCTGAGCTGTTGCCAGTGCAGCATTGTGCATTGTGCAAAGCTATACATCACCTCTTAAAATCCCAATGACAATATAATAACCTGACATCCATTGCCCAAGCTGTTATTGATTTTTTTTAAGAATGTATAATATGAGGTGATTGATTTTAACGTACCGAAAGCCACTTAAACACTTCCATTTAAAATTGATTTTAAAATAACCGTTTTCCCAATTTGTTGCTGATATTAAAGCTTTCACGTGTCCAAAATGCTGTGCTAGCTCTTAATCATTAGTTGCTCAGAAAAGACACTACCCTGTTTAGGTAAGTCAATACTCAATTTTTTATCTAGGAGGTGGTTGAAGGCTGCTGAGGCCAAAAACATCAACATTCACCTTTTATTCAGAATAATACCAAAAGCAGCAAAGTGTTTCAAATAAATAAGAGGAGTCTTTGCCCAAATCACACATTGCATGTTAATATGGTTAGAAACTGAGCTGCATGAAAATGGCAGGGTAACCTGGGAAGTGATGTTGTTCTGAGGTTAATCAATAGCTAAGTGAGGGATTTTTGGGTGGGGAATGGAAAACACTCAGGAAACTCCCAGATATTTCTCAACGCCTGTGGAAACAGAACATGGTGTATCTCTTAGGAAAGCTAATGGAGTTGTATGAA
Source organism: Coracopsis vasa (assembly GCA_026283785.1). Lineage (NCBI taxonomy): Eukaryota > Metazoa > Chordata > Aves > Psittaciformes > Psittacidae > Coracopsis > Coracopsis vasa. Next base: position 38,738 of record JANHGB010020609.1, read on the forward strand.
ACAAGTCTTTGCATATTCATTCAGCCCCAAATACTGGTAACTCAGGCCAAATAATTAACCTTCCTCACTGTATTTATGAGAAAAGCGGACAGCAAGTTCCAGCCACTGTTATTGCACTGGATACCAAAGATTTTAGCATTTAAAGTCTAGCCTAGCACTTACGGCTCCCAGCGCTGAGCACCATAGACTCCCTTTAATGATGTCCTCTCCCAAGGACTTCCATGTATTCAGCACTGCTGAACAAAAGGGCACATCACTTATGTTGTAACACATGGTTAAAACCTTCCTCCTCTCTGCGGTTTGTACCCATGGCCAAGAAAACCCACTGTGAGGGAAGTACCTTGTAGTTTGAGTGTACAACTAACAACAGTGAAAGCATGAGCTTAATCCCTCAGCTTTAGGTGTAGTTGACCATTTCCCACAAGCCACTCTGCAATCCAAAGGCATGCAAAAGAGGCAGGGATAGTTTGCCATTGTTTAGTGCTGAAATAAATTTCAGGGTTTAAAAATAGGCCTTTTTGCCATATGGCAGCTTGCACAAGATAAATGAAGAAACAGTGAGAGGCTGTGACTGGGACTGTTACCTAGAGAGGAATTGAAGGTCCTTGGAAGGAAGATCATCAGCTAAAGAGACATGTGTGCTCTCAGGGAGCTGGGGAAGATACGGCTGAGCTGTAGAGAAGCAGAGCCACCTGGTTCCTCTGCAGAGTGAGATCATCTCATCCTGCCCTTACTTACATGCCCTGTCCTCTGCCACTGAACCTCCTCGTTCCTTTGCACCAGCACTGCTACTGGTCAGCCAGTTAAGGGAACTGAGCTAAATGAAAACTGAGTCCTCAGAAGTCCGCATACTTCTTCTCACTTTCTGTTTAACTTCAGCTTGTGTTGTCAAGCAATATCTGTTGGGGTAGTATCTCATTGTATTTCCATTCTTTTGAACTATTACAAATACAACCTTTTGATTGCTGAACTGCACTACTGAAAAGAGGGCAGTAGCATAAGTGTATTAATCATGAATATGCTGAAGGCAGACATTCTTTTATAGCAAAGAGAAGCAAAGGGGATGAATACTTATTTATTCAGCTCTATTTATTATTTCACAATATATCAAGGTAATGGCCTTCTTCTAAACATCTCATAGAGATAACATTTACTGAAAACTTCCGCAGGATTTTTAAGCTAACTTTTTTCATTAAAAACCCCAAACCCTTACGTTTCTTGCATTGACTGAAGTTTTATTTTAGAAAGATTTAAGTATTTTATCAGAAAGCTTATAAAGGCTTTTTCCCTGACCAGCTATTTGAAAAAAAAGGACAAACATACATATAAACAGCAATGTTCTCATTTGTATTTAGACAAACATTATAAACACAGCTTCAGTAGTAGTGGTTTTCAGAATTCCTTAAATGGCTTCCAGCAGTAAAAGCAATGCTCCCCTTAGCTTAAATAGTTATTTTCTATGCATCATTAGATTTGCAATAGACATCCTGTACTTCTACACCCAAATCAAGGCCAGCCTTGAAAACATCAGGCAGGGTGTGGATTTTGAATGGGATCATTATTTCAAGAATATTGAGCCAAACTATAAACTGGTTTTAGTCTACAAAGTTCCATCACTTTAGCAGAATGAAACTGATTTGGACCTGCTAAGCCTGGCCCGTAACATTTATTTATTTGGAAAAGAAAAATAAACCCAGTCAGGTTTACAACTAGCCCCCACGTCAAGCCCGAAAGCACAAAGCAGAATGTCTGATTGTACCACAAAACTCTGAATACTAAATGTTACCTGATGGCAAGGAGACAGTGAAAATATAAAGCATTTAAATTGACGCTTCGACAGTTTTTTAGCTGTTCTTATTTAAGTAAAAGATATATTTTTTTTAAGAAGTGAAATGAATAGCATCAGAAATCAGTCAATCTATAGCCTCAGCACGGAAATCTACAAACACCAACTCAACAGCTTAGAAAGCTCAAGGTAGTGGCTCAGCTCCTGAGGTGGGCTCCTCTGTGGGCTGATGGAAATAAGCCAGAAGATGTACAAAATATCTGACTTGAAGGTAAATTCAAATCACAGAGTTAAATCCAGCATGCAACAGACTGTCCTGGGTTCAGCAGTAGCAGTCATTTTTCTCCTTCTTAGTAGCTGGTGCAGTGCTGTGTTTTTGACTTT
>JANHGB010020612.1:0-10679 GCA_026283785.1 Coracopsis vasa
CTGAAAGTCAAAAACACAGCACTGCACCAGCTACTAAGAAGGAGAAAAATGACTGCTACTGCTGAACCCAGGACAGGAAAAAGAAAAAAAAAAAAGTGAAAATGAGGGCATGCAAAAAGTCATCTTTGCCCCTTTTGTAGTCCTTTTCTGTTTCTTTCTAGTCTCTTTCCTCTCACAGGCTATGTGCTGGCAAAGAGCAGTCCAGGGATGTCAGTGGGCAGAAGCTAACCCTTCCAGTAGCCACCGATGAGCCTGTGTTCATGGATGTATCTCATCCTCTGCTGTACCAAATGGTCATCTAACCCTTGCAAACCCTCGTAGCAGTGAGCTCTTGCAAGCATGCATTGGTTGAAAATACCTTCTTATTCTTATTCCTGTATTGAGAAAGACAGGGAAGCATTGTGGTTTGTTTTCAGGTGAAGGACGTTATCTCCATTATTGTTCCCTACCTTCATCTGCCAGGCAGCCTCTCAAGCAGTGTGGCATGACTGTACCCATCCTAAGCAGCTTGCAATTGAGGATGGTCCTCTCTCTCGGAGCCATGTCCTCCATGTGCCTGGAAAGAGCCTGGGCATGGCCCCCATTCCCTACTGGTGCCCCAGCCACCTACATGAATATTTTAGTTTAGTTTTTCAGCAATATAGTGATACCCAAAACCCCATTTTTTGTGTTCTGCTTTTCCCTTTCCAGCAGCTACCCTGCAGCTCCCAAACTCTTCCTCCTTCTCACACCTGAACAGAAACCATTTAAAAGGCAGCTTTTAACAAACTTCTGCATGCTATTGACCAGAGTAATTTAGGATGGTTTATGCAGCTTCCAGCATGTAAGTGGAGTGCAGATGCCAAAGAACTTGTGTGCAAAGGTGTTGGAGAAATTTCAGAAACGTTACCAAGATGGATGTTGGTTCCAAACAACTTATTTCATGTATTCTGAACAGGGATCACCATTTTGGTAAAGATGCACCTGAATATCCACAGCAGAGGCTGTAGGGTGAGAGAGGCCACACAGCTGAGTTTGGAGCATGTTTAGCTCCATACGAAGTCACGTAGTATCTGAGCAGACGTATCCCTCTATGGAGGAACACTGCTGTATTCCTATATATGCTTCTGGATGTTTCAGACTCACCCTAGGGTAACGGAGTAAAGAGAAATAACCGTGGGATGTTTACTTCAGCACAAAGAGCTGCAAAATTACATAGCTATGAAATGTCCCTTTTGGTCATGAAGTGGTAAATATCCTGCTGTAGCTACTGGTTGTTTAGCTTGATATAAGTATATTAAGGTTGCTCCTATTAGTTTTCTTTATTTCCAGAAGACAAAGGTAATATTAGCATTTAAATGAAAAAATCTTTTTATGATTCATTATTATTTACTGTTCTGTGGACCCATTTAAAACTACTAATTTGTTTTTCCTCATTTGGTCTGTTAATTTTCTGAGCCAGCTTTTTTCTTATTCTTTAATACTTGCCCTTTAGACACAGACATTAACCTCAAACACGGACCCTTGTCAAAAGCACTTTCCAATGTGGAAACAGCCAACTTTGTCATTTTATTAAGAAATATGTGGGACTGTGTTCTGAAATATTTCTTCATAGATTGTCATCATCCTTAGGTATCCATTTGATTTCTGGCTAGATGCTTCAGTGATGTTCTCCTGACTGAAGTCTTCTGTCTCAGTGTTCACTTCAGGCAGCATTCACATACTGCTCGCCAAACTTTGTGTAGTACCTAATTTATTGGTTGTATAGCCTTTCAGAAAAGGTGATAAAAAATTAAACTAAAAAGCACCTCCAAGCAAAGACATTATAACATTACTTGACAATTATCTTCTTACCATTAGAAGAATCGTTACCACCTCCGCTTTGCTGAAAGATAGGAAATGTGATTCTTTGTTGTTGTTGTTTTAATTTGCTCCACTGTAACAAGGATTCTATTTCAAAAAGATTTTTGTCAGCTTTTGATACAGAGCCTAATGTTTCATAGTCAAAACATAAAGATGCACCTGTTCCATGTTTGGACTTAAGTATGGAGCTCAGCTTGATATATTGCTTTAAACATGACAGGAAAAATAAAATACAGAGAGCTTGAAGTACACAAAAGGTCCAGAATGAGATATTTTTTTAAGAATAAAAGTATAATATATTTGTATAACACATATAACTAAGTTATCTGTAAAACTGCCTACATTTGAATAATACATAGAGTACACATCAGACATATCTCTGCGAATCTATACGATGCTGTAAATAAGGCATTATCCCACACATTTTGGCTATGTTTCCCTTGTACAGGATCTGATGATTACATGTTAAGTTATATAAAAGGTTATATCAGGTTACATAATCATCTGTACCATAGAATACTTCTACACCACAAAATGCATTTCAAAGTCCTTTTCTTGAACAATGTAGATTAGAGGCTCAGGGCAGCTCAGTGAGTCCCAGTCATCCTGTGCAGCACGTTCCACATCAAAACCAGGCTGGAGAGTCTTGTGAGGGCTTTTTTCTTTTCAGTTTCACTTTGAACACTTGAGGTGAAAACCTGGCCCCTTTGAAGTCATCATGAGGAGTTAATCCAGCATGAAAATTGAGTTTACAAAGATTGAATCCCAACAGACTAGGGATTTGTGTCTCCCTCACAAGCCAGATTCCTCTGTAGATTGGGTGTATATATAACAGTTTTTTTGTTCCCACTTTCTTTTCTTTTTCTTCTCCCACCCCCCTTTTTTTATTCTTTTTTATTTGATGCTTGAGGATATCTCTTCCAAATATTTCCAGCAACTTTCTTCTTACCACAAATGTGTATGATTAACCATACTGCCTAAAAGCCATCCTAAAACCTGATGATAATACAGTTTCTGAGTTATGCTTAACAGCACCCTCTAAGCTCATATATAACTTACACTGGTGGTTCCAAGGAACATGTCCCAGTTGCACTGATATGAATGTAGATCAAAACCCCTGATGTCTCCTGTGGAATGGAACCGCTCTTATAGACTACAAATTATTTGAATAATTTATCAACTTGTTCAGGTTCTATAGTAAGAGAAGGACATCAACCCTTTATGACATTAACTTAAAAGTTTTCATTTTTCTCTGGGAAATAGGTACCTTTAATTATGTGTTTTCTTTGGTATGTTCTCAGTGTGATCCACTGCATTTGCAAATTTCATGAAAGTGTTAACATGTTTTGCTGTTTGCTGTTTTCCTTGTCTGAAAAATGACTAATGATCTCTAAAGAAAACTAAATCTTAAAAGGAAATCAAGTACATTTGAAAGGGATATATACAAAGGGAAGAACATCAAATTTATCTCAAGCTCCTAATTATGATGAATGACATTGTTATTAAGCTGTGCTTATCAGCATGAGTTTGCTTGTTATTATAAAGTTTTAATGTAATATTACTTTGGTGAATGATCATCTGGTATTTTCATTGTTCAAAGTGTGCTATCCACGGACAGAAACATTTCATTTAGATTCATGCTTACTAGATACAATTAGATAGCCAGATGGCCCAATATAAGTGCGTGCTATCATGTTGTGGTAACCAGGAGAGTATGGCCTTTATTCTTTGTAGTGTATGAAACAAGTTGGAGCAAACCAATCCTGCCTTTTTGAAAAGGATTAATTAAACTAGACTTCCAATTGTGCTTTAGGGGTGGTAGGTTTAGGGGTGATAGGTTTTAAATAGTATAGAAGTAGAAAGGTGGTGGTAGGCTACAAAGCTTGGGATCTGATGCTTGTGGGTTTATCCTTTGCTGATAATAATCACAGTTAATGGAGATTTGCATGCAGCACAGAGAATATTATGCATAAGAAGGGAAAGAAACTAGTTAGTGCAGAAGTGTTTGTTCTACAGGAGTAATTCAAGGGGGGTGAAAAATACTGGTTTGTGTAAAAGAAAAAAAAAAAGTGTATGTGTAGTTGTACCTGCAATATGCTGTCATTTGGGGCAGATAAGGACAAAGATTAAAATAAAATAGACCAACCAAACAAAAAAAACCCAGGGCTTCATGTAATGCCATATCTAACAACAAGTAGAAAACTTTTACAGTATTAATCTCTTGACAGAGGGAAACTTCTACTCTCCTACCTTTGTATTTCACTTCCAGTGTTCCTAGTTGCTCTGCAGATTTTGCATGTAAGACTACAAAGTGAAAGACTTCCTGACTTCAAATCTTAGCATACCAAGGACCTGGGCTTGCCATAGAATTGTCTACTGCAGTGGTCCCAAATTGCAGCAGGCAATTTTTGTTCAAGCTGTTCTTTTAGATTCCTGGTGAGAAGAGGGCAAAACCCCACTCCCAAACCAGCCAGCTTTTCTGAACAGTCAATAGGAAAAAAATCAATCTTGGTCAAAAATTCATCCCCACCCTAAAGTCTGATTAATACAATGCACAAGATAGCATCCTAAATGTTCTTGCACCAAACATACTGCACGCCCACTGTACTTTCAAAATGAAAATGAAAATTGTCAGAGGGAGTAGGGGGCAATTCAGAGGAAGGGAGGGAAGGGCAGATGCAAAACATTTTGTGTGGAGAGCATCAATGAGCTTGTAGCATTACTGGCTGTTTGGGCAACCGGCCGAGGAGAATCCTAATCTGTGAAAGATCAGTCAGTATAGAAAGACAGTAAAAAATAAAGGATGAGGAAACTGTTATGGGAACAAAAATGTTGGAGTATTTTCTTGATTTCTAGTGTGTTCTTTTTTCTGTTTTTTAATTTTTCTTCCCAGCCAGCAAACAGATTGTTCCTATTTGTAAAGCTGTGGTGGAAAGGCATAGCAGAGCAACCATAAACACAATTTCTTTGTTTGGGGAATCATGTTATATCAAGAGAAATAATTTTTTGAATGAAAAATACCTCAAATTCCTAATAAGCTTATAGATGTGGAAATAGCTCCACAGGAGAACAACTTGGACTGAAAGTGATGAGAAATTTGCCAGGAAACACACATAAATCTTATTGCCACAGAAGATGCACTTGATACTGTCAGTCTTGAAACATCTGTGCTTGTTTTATATTGAAACAAGCTCTTTCTCTCTCTCATTTTTACAATGTGTTTGTTAATTATTATAGTGAATATTAACTTGGTGTGTTTGTTGCCTTCTCTTGTGGTTTATCCTTTCTTAATGCAATTTCATCTGATTATTGCTGCTTCAGTTCTGTTTCCCATGATGTCAGGTACTCATTAGCTGTCAATATTTATTTCTAAATTCAAACTGTCAATGTATTTTATTTACAAGTTTTACCTTACTGAATAAGTATTGCCTGGTAAAAACATATTTCTTTATGGTAGATGGCATCAACAGTGGCAACATGGCCAGGAAATTTTCTGTGGATTTTTGTTTGGGTTTTATTCTACACTATAAACTCATTTTTTTTTTTCTGTTGTGCAAAGCTACTTATAAAAAGGATTCATGTTTGTTTATAAGCCTACACTACATAGTAATATAATTTTCCTGGTGTCACAAGCTGCATAGTATTCCAAATACAAATATGCCTGTACTACCAAAAAAAACAAAGGAAAGCTACCCTCCTTTCACGAAATGTAGTATGAGACTTCTCATCAATCCATATTGCATTTGTTCATAGACTCTTTACACCTCCCTGCCTCTTCAACTAACCCAACTCACAAGACTTCTACATGCAAAACAGCAACTGGGATTATTGAAAATTTAGCTGACTTCCTATGTGTTATGTTGTCTTTGATAAGCTTATCTTCTTTTTGGCAATATAATAATACAGAAAACTTTTCTTGTTCTCTTGCTAAAGATTTGTTTGAATACAGCATTAATTTTGATAAAGATTATAGGGTTTTCAGGAAAACAAATCCAGAAAAGCTTGTGAAAAAAGGTTAATTTACAGTGGTGGAAACTACGGTTGAATGCACAGCTAAAATCCACATTCCTCCATATGTTTTGCAAACAAACCTTTGTTGAAATTTACTGTGGTGAATCTTCTTTATAGAGTACAGACCACATGTGCTGTATTTATGCAATACTTGGCTATAATTTATTTTGTAATGTAAGTTACTTAGGAGTTACTTACATTGTTTTCATTTGTTATTGTCTTGTACAAAATAGTACTTTCATTGATAAGAGTGAAATATTCCCCTATCAATTTGCAAACTCTAGAGCCTAACTTATTTAGCAAAATATTTTCATGCTTTCACAAATCTTATTTTTCACTAGTAAGCAAAGGCTTTAAATAAGCAGTTTGAGAGGTAGCCGCTGTCTAAGAATATTCAGTAGCGTGTGAAACCACTACAACACAGTCATGGAAAAGACGAGCATGCAGCAGCATGTATGTAAATTTCTTGTCTTTCAGGTCCAGCTGCTTCTGGCTTTTCTCTTTTTCCCACATGGAATCTGCTTTTGTTTGAGTACAAAGGATACTGATTTTTTTTTTTTTTTTCTTTTTTTCTCATCCCCCATTTGTTTTCTCTCCAGGCAACTACTCTGAATAGAATAGCCAGGAGACAACCATGTGTGGCCACCAGAGGAGGTTTGGGAAGATTTTGAGGGCACAGAGTATGTGCACTAGCAAACTTCTACTAAATCCCTATCAGTCTGCTGTCTCTATTCCATCTTGTGCCCTAAGCATCCTAAAGACCTTTCTTCGTAAGGCTATCAAATAAAAACTGCTGCATAAGTCCTTTCTTAACAGGAAAACTGCACCAGGCTAACTTCTTTGATCCTCTTTCTCTGTTCACCTTAGTTGTCTTTGCCTGTTTAATGCAAGAGATCAGTGAAGCAAAATGAAATGGTAAGTCCTACCTATTCCCTCCAAATGGCTAAAGCCTTGGTAAGTCCCTCTCCTTCCTTTAAGTCACTGATTTTATGAATGGACATGACAGCTGAGGTTTCTTAGGGGCGTGAGCAAAATGTTCATTCTTCACAGGCCTTAGGGGTGTATCTGTGAAAACTGTGTTTCTGCTTGTCCTTTCCAGTTAAGGAGGGTGCTGGTGAGAGGCAGAAGAAAATGATTTTTAGACGAGACCTTGACAAAGGAGCATGATTCTGACAAATTTGGTTACAGCATGCTGCATGTTATAACAAAGAAAATTTTCTCTACTGTGTTTACAGGTTTTGTTTAATCTTATTTTATGTAGAACTTTATGTTCTTTTACATCAATGAAAAGGTTAATGGTAAAGGAAAGTTCATTAAAATGGAAAAAAAATATAAGAAGAACAAATCTTTTAATAATTAAGTAGAAAATGTAATGGAAAGTGAAGAGAGAGAATGAGATGATAAGTGTTGGGGAAGGAAACTCCAAACCAGCAAACAAACCTCCCCATTATTGCTGTCATACCTTGTTCGTGGGAGTGAAGAGTAACAAAATATCCTCCCCAGAAGCGCTCAAATTTTATTATTTAAAGAAAATCCACTGTAAATAATATATAGTAAATAATTGCTTACAAAGAACACTTTCCAGCAATAGACCTCGTGGTACTTAAAACAAACGATATTTTTCCTTTCTGTGTATGGGAAACCTGAGAAGCAGGGAAGTAACAATATTCTCCTAAAATGACCTGCGGTGTCAATGCTTTAATCAAGAAGACAATCAAACCACTTAATCTGGGAAACATATATTTCTATTGAAAAACCATGGGGAAATTGTATTGGAAGGTAGCCAGTTTTTATCAGTCTTTCACAGAAAATAAAATACTTTTTAAATGTCTGGACAGGAACCACCTTTTTGTTCTGGATTTGTAAAGTATCCAGCTCAGTGGAGTTTTGTTCCACTCACAGGAGCCCTTGCTGTGATGGGAACACTTGGAGACCTCTTCCAGCAATGCTGTCTTCAACTTCAGTTGCGCTTCTTTGAAGGGTTCAAGCCATTGACTTACTGTTATTTGAAAGTAATTGTGTATTAAATAGATTAACTTTAGAAAACCCTGACTGATATGAAAATTTAAGTAGGTTTTTTAGAGACTGGTGGATGGCTGCCAAAATATTTGGCATCCATGAGAGTTTTAATTTTTTTTTTTTATGTCTTTGGCAGATGATAGGCAATTGTAATGGTTGACTCAGATCCAACAAAACGTTAAAATTAGAGGAATTGATTTGCTTCAATAATAACAATAAAAAATGAATGCCTTTTAAAAAAAAATCTGAAGTACTTAAGATGTCCCCTGTTTTCTGGTGGATGAATGCTCCCCAGACTATTGTGTGTCAATTCAGAAGGTAAACAGGTTGATTAGAGCCTTAAACTACGAAAGCAAGGATGTCTGAGGATTGTTAGGGTGGTGAGGCACTGGAATGGGTTGCCCAGGGAAGTTGTGGATGCTCCATCACTGGCGGTGTTCAAGGCCAGGTTGGACAGAGCCTTGGGTGGCACGGTTTAGTGGGAGATGTCCCTGCCCATGGCAGGGGGTTTGGAACTGGGTGATCTCTAAGGTCCCTTCCAACCCAAACCATTCTATGATTCTATGCTTGCTTACTAAGGTACATAATGCGTGGTTATTGACCTATTTCTGAAAAGTTTCATCACCTGTGTTCAGAGATGCACATGATGAGTGAGTGAGTAGCACAGGATAAATGATTCACACCCATTTTCTTTGTTGTACCCTACATTTTACCCTTGGACACCCATTTGCTGGTAAGAAGGGATTTCCATGGACAGGTCACAAATTACTCCAACTACTGCACATGACTTTGTATTTCAGTTCTTGTGCACTTGGTATCAATACCATAAAAAATAAGGTGGGCTGGAAAGTAGTTATGATCTAATTCCAAGCCCAAGTTGCTGTGGCTAAGCCTTTAATATCAGTGTCCTGTTTGCATTGACTCTTAGTTATATACAGTAAGACACCAGCATTATTTTATTATGCAGACATGTTGTATGTACTTTTACTATCAGTTCTGTGTCATAGGGTTATATTTTTGTACTGTAGAACATTCAGTCATTGGGGTTTTGCTGTCTGTATAAATTTCTGTGTAAACACTGATCTCAGTGGACACAGGTAACTTATTAAAATGACTAAGTATTGTGTGTCTGAGCCTGCATCAAAGCAAGAATGCACTCTACCCAGTTTTTTTCATACAGTGCCAGCCTTAAAATCAGCAGGCCAAATTATCTTTGTAAAGAAATGCCGTTCTACTGAAGTCAGTAAGGCCTCACCTGTTTGGGCGAGCTTGCAATTTGGCTCAAATACTGGCACCTGTTGTGAGAGTTTAGCTAAACTGAGTAGTAAGGTTTTATACAAGATTCTTAGCTGGCTCGACATTTTAAGGTGAGAGACAGACATTGAAGCACTTGAATTAGACATTTTGTTTCTAGTCTATCTCCAACAAAGGATTAATCCACTAGAGTTAATGTCATATAGCAACTCTTTAATCAAGAATACAGTTTTCTTCTGTAGAATTAAGAACCCATCCAGCCAGATCCAGTGGCAGATCTCTTCATATAATGAGCAGCAAGTTGCAGATTTTAAGAGTATAAGGAGCTGGTAGTGCACTTGTAGACTTTCTGCTCGTATTTCAATGAGAAGAGGCATTACGATTGCCTCTTGCAAGCTAATTTTTAGGGAGCATAAACCTTGTCTTTTGATAGAGAAATGTTACCTGCATACAATGTGTTCTTGTAGTAAGTGGTGTGCTGCACTGATGATGTCAGCAGTAATTGTTGGAAGAAGTATTTGTTTATGTCATTTTTGCAGTAACATTTCATGAACAATTATGGTTGTATGTAATTGCAGCTCCTTGACTACAACAATTAGTCTATGTCCCAGTGCCTGCTCTGACCCCAGTGACAGAAGGAATAGCCTGGGGCTGCTGCATCTTACGCTAGTGATTCCCAAGTATTTCATAGAGGAGGATCAGTGTCATTGGTAGGAATTTTTAATACTGAAATATTGAAAGGTCCCAATTGAGATTCAGGCCTCACTGTGTGTGATAAAAGACATCTCCATCCCAGAGTTTATAGTAAACAGAAAATTCAGACAAAGGCTACAAAGCAGATCAGAGAGTCACATAGTCCATACTGGTAAGCTGCTTAGTAGCTTAACTCAGAAGCCATATACCCCCACTTCTGCATGTTAGTAGTCTCCCAACTATATTGAGCAACTCTTCCTAATGCAAAGCCAAGAGGAAAACAGAAGCTATTCTGCATCTGCACCCCACAGGGAGACCCACCAAGACAAGGAAGATGCACTCAGAGGAAAGGATTCTGTCCTAGTGCTGGAAAGAAAGGAAGCACAGCGAGAAGGGAGCTGGCTTTCCCAGTGTCACGCCAACTCAGAGCTTCTTTCCCTATTGGGAAACTTAGATAACAAATCAAAGGCAGAATCCAGTCCTGTCTCACAGGCAGGGCCGGTACCTCTGCCTAGCAAGATTGCCCAACATTTAGCATTACTAGTAATTCGATGGGAAAGTAACAAGCAATGTTTTGAGAAAAACAACTGATTACTGGCCACAGAAGTCATATGCAAATATGCTTGCAAGTTATTGCAAGCAGGTAATGTCAGGAGGCTGGCTTAAGACAGACATTTAAAGGTAAATTGTGCCCTCCATCACAATATTGTACCCCACCGACATATGAAATTCAGGATGAAATCTGTAGGTGTTTGTGCATGCAGAAATTAGACCAAAAGCACATTTTAAAGTCAAAGACTGTCTCTGATGGTGTTAGGCAAGAAAGACAAGACTTCTGTGTTCTGGATCAGGCACCTCAT
>JANHGB010020612.1:10779-24082 GCA_026283785.1 Coracopsis vasa
TGCCCATGGCAGGGGGATTGGAACTAGACGATCTTAAGGTCCTTTCCAACCCTAACTATTCTATGATTCTATGATTCTATGAGGAATGACAATTGAGAGCTACTCTGTCTACAATCCTGAGGACAAGTACAGCATTTACTATAACAAATATATGTGAGTAAGAAAGAAAAGATAAATATTAATATATCTGCAACATAGAACTTGGCAATTTTTTTGTCACTTCAGGCAAGGAAATTGATTCCTGAAACTAAAAATAAAGAAAAATAGGTTAAAATAGCCTTATAAAAATATAACTAATTGTCTACATTTTGTTTAAATTAAAATTATAAATTATAAGCAAGACAGAAACAAAGATAAATGTTGACTAGATCCAATAACAAGTGCACAGTGTATGCAGTCAGCTAGCAGATAAAATTCAGAAGCAGCCTTACAGCAAAAATGTTCAAGAAAGGAAGGCCAGAAAAAATTTGCTCTGTTCTTCAGTTCTAACGAGGTTTGGTTAAAACTCAGGAGTATCAGTTAAGTGGCTGCCTGATAATGCATAATTTATGGAGGGTAAAAGATCTATCTGTCTTGTAGTTAATCGAATTCAGGTTGTAAGGCTCTTGCCATACAACCAATAATTCTGCATAGACCCACTTCAGCTTTCTTCTCTAGAAATTTACTGTGTCTTCCCCTGCTCAGAGAAAGTCTGGAGTTCACTGAGGCATGCGTTTCAGCCATATGAGTCTGCCTGTCTGCATTTTGGGGTGCACAAACCGAGGGAGGAAGAGAAGAAGGCACTTCTCAGAGGTGTACACTAAGGAAGGTAAAAAAGAAGGGTAGGAGAATGATAAGGCCAGGACCATGTAATCTTTTTTTGGAACACAACTTAGTGTGCTAGCTTGACTCTCTGTCTTTTGGTAATACAATATCCTTACCGGAAAGAAAAATAAACATATATTAGGAAGCCACCCTTTGGAGACCTGGAGGGCTTCTAGACTGCCTCAGCCAACCTCTTTGGTTACTTCTTTAGGTTTCCACTGAAAGGGAAGCCAGTTGCCATTGGAATGGATGTCCCGAGGAGAACTGAAGGACCTGGGCTGAGTGGGTCTCACTTGAACGAGCCAGAGTTGGATACCTCCTGTGTATTTCATGATTTCATCCTACTGAGAAGCTGCTTGTGATCAATCTCTGACCAATTCAGACAGATTGCATCTTTGTTCTGGGTCAATAGAGCATCTGAAACATTAAGGTATTATGTACTGTAGGTAGGTAAGCATAATAATGGCTCTATTTTTTTGTATTATCTTCTAGTCCTGTATTGGATCTGGAAAGAAAAAAAGGCTCAATTTATCATCCTGTGTGATTTTTCTCTTCATTTCCCCTTTTATTCCCACACATTTCTTTGAGGGTATTATGAATTTAATCTTAGAGCCAGTAGAAACCTCTTTTAGTGCTGAATCATTTCCAGTAATTTAAGAATTGACTTTAAGTAGTACTACCTATTAACAAAGGAGCATATATAATTTATTTAGAGCCACTGCAGTCAGTGGAAAAGTTCCCACTGGGTTCTTGAACAAGTTGTGTTTATTTTTCATCCTGAAATGAAGTGCCCGAAAACTCTGAAATCAGTCTCCTGAACCTAAGCAGGTGAGCAAGTGCATTTCATTCCCTTCTGTATAATTAGTTTACAGATGTGCAGATTTGAAAACCTGAAAATACCTTGGGTATATAATGCAGGCCATAAAATTTCACAAAGTTACTGGTGCATGAAAGTTGTACTTACGTGGAAGTGTATACATAGTGATATAAAGCCACCAAATGAAGTAAAATTCCCTGGTGACTTGATCCTTACTGACTCGATATTCATTGACCTATTTCAAGGCTGAAACTTGTTCATTTTACTTTGCAGCCATGAAGCGTTGCAATATTTATCAAATACTTAAAAATGTGTCAATAACCTTTACCCTGGAATATGTATTATGCTTCTAGCAGCCTATTATATGAAAAGATTTAACTCATTAGTTGGTGGGTTTTATTATCTTTGTAAGTAGTTTTGACAAGTGGATCGCTCTGAAGTAGGCTGGCCTATTTTCGGTTTTCAGTTTGTTTTTTCTTTTTTTCTTTCACACTGAGAATAAATATTGCACAAGGGTCTTTTGTTTGAGTGTGCCTGAAGATCTCCTTTTTCACTTGTCTGTCTAGAACCATGAGTGTTTGCTTTTAAGCATCAGACATTTGACTATAGAACCGTGAGTGTTTGCTTTTAGCATCAGACATTTGACTATTACCCATCTAAGGTGCAAGCTGTTTTGTTTGTTTTGGTACAGAGTTCAAATCTTTGAAAGCCTAGACAAGGTTGATGGCAATTTTTCTCAAAAATACCATACAGAAACTTTTTTTATTCTTAGAAACTTAGCCAAACACAGTATACCAATCCATTAAATTATCCCAGAAGATTATATTAAAAGCGTAGAAAATTTAGTGAGCTTGATCTGCCATCACTGTTCCCCTCTTTCTGTTTTGTAAGACCCATTTTGAGTTCTATATATATCAAGTTTACTAAAAAGATCTGGGGAGAAACAGATCTATTTATAGGAAAACTGCACCTATTGTACACTTCATGTTCCATTACAAAAGGAACAGTACCATTCCCAGCATCAGATAACATCAGCAATCTCAACACATGTTTTAATAAGAACAACTTCCAATTTTCAATTGCACCAGAAGATGGCAATAGTAATTTCTAGTAATCAATAGCAATAATAATTTCACTGAAGTCAGTGGGAGTTCATGAGGAAGGGAGCTTGCAGGATGGTTTCATACTTTTCATGGTACCTTGCATTTCTATCTGTCAGCTTCAATCAAAATCTGAGATACATGGAGTGAAAAGTATGGGTTAAATATATATATATATCTGAGACAATTTGGATTTATTCTGTTTTTAAAAGTACAGTGGAATGAAGTATCTAGAAACTGGACCACTTAATACAAGCTTCAGGTATACTCTGCTACTATCACTGGTATGTCAACTGTATCTCTTTGCTTTTATTTTTTTTTCTTTTTTTGAGGAAAGTCATATAACCAAAGTCTACTTCAAGGAAACGTGAAAATCCACCTGTTGTATTACAGTTATTAGAACATTTAAAACCACAGCAGATTTCAACCATTTTATCAGTCCATCAAAGAGTTTGTGAAAGAATGTCTTGACATTTCAAAATTAGTTCATAAATCCTACTGCATTTGCTGTGATTTCTTACCTAGCGTTTGCTTGTGCTTAATGGGCTGTACCATGTTCTGTAATGACTTAAAGTCCTCAATTAAAGCGAGTAAGTTGTTCACTCTCCTAAGGTATTATTACTGGGATTATTGTTGGCTCACTAAACAGTAGCCTCAATAAAATCTTTGGTTTTGCTGGTAATTTCTTAATCTGGCATGCTGAGCAATCCTAAAGTGCTGAGCTTATCTTTCAACAATATATGAATACTAACTTAATCAAAACCATAACTCAGGGTATATTTCAACATTAAAAACTGTTTGGCAGCAATATTAGGTTAAAATATTTCATCCCCTCTCTTTGTTCTTGCCCAAAGCAATACTATAAAGTGAACTGAACTGGGATTCAGCTAAAATATTCCCCTCTCTGGCAAGTGTGTTATTTAATGGCAGGATCCGTTCTTTGCTCTGCTTCAGGGCTGTCCACAGAGGTGTGTGTTTTTCTCACACGCTGGAGCAAGAGCTGTACAGCATGCCTGAATAATGTAAATAGAAATGAGATGTCTGTTTCTGCAGTGCTGTAGCTCTGTCTGCACTGAGGCTGCTCATGCTGAGGTCCATCACCCTTGTTCTTCCTCCTGAAACAAGGAGGCTGATACCTCTTTGCCACCCTGTTGACCCCCAAGTCCAAAAAGGTACTTCAGCTGGTGAATCGTGTCTTCAGAAAGACACCTAACTTTAGTCTCCACATTTATTTTCTGTAACAGATGTGTCAGTAATGGGATTATTGCAGGCAGGTGCAAGCTGATTTGCCTTTGCTAAAAGCTGATTGATGTCATGTAGGCACAGCCAGGAGCATGGCAAGCCAATGCTACCAAGCACAGCTGAGAGGCAGGACACAGAGGCCTGAATTTGGTGCTGTATTGTAGCTTCTGGTCAGCTGACAGTGAGTCTATGACTCCTGCACATCTGCCTGACTTTGAGGCTGTGCTTGCTATCCTCAGCTTGCAGCACTCTTAGTGCATCAGCATCATCGGTCAGGTAGTCAGCATGGTGGGTAGGGTGCAGGTCATTTGGTAACAAAAATCAGACTGCAGGAAAGGCAAAGTAATGCAAAAGCCAGCCGTGACTTTTAAAATTTAATTTAAATTACTTACAGATGTTTGGGAGAAGTCTTTTTTTCTCAATTATTTAACTGATGCTGTAGAGCACATGCTACAGAGAAGTAGTGCTTTGATCTGGGTTATGTATGAATAGCTGTTTTCTTTGCATCAACACTTCCCTGAGCATGCCTGCAAATTAAGCATTCAAATATGTAAGCTCACAGCAGATCTTAAAATAAAGATGATTTAGAATATACTGTATCTTTCCACAGGGACTTCACATAATCAAAGCAAAAGTTCAAGTGCTGACCCTGCTATTTGACTTAAGAGTTGGGAAGGGAGAAAGAGCAGAGGTATCAGTGTCAGCAGGGGGTTCATAATCTGAATAAACTTTCAAATGGAAACAATATGGAAAAACTCTGTACCTTAAGGGCAGAACAGCTTTACTGTATAAAATGTTTTATTTGGTCTGTTATGATTTTCTCTGCAGAACAAAAATATCAGTGTCTGCTGGCTAAATGGAAAACAGTTGGATCATAAAAATATCAAATGAATCTATTTGGCAACCAGTAATAATCTACACATTTATGTAACTGTTATTTTTCTTCTGGTATATACTGTCTGGAAATATAGCCTGAGGCTTCCTGTGATCTCCTGGAAAGAATTAGCATTCAGATCACCTCTGTAAAAATACATTACTTAGAACAGGTTAATTTTTATTAAGTTCTTTGAAGGGTTGTTGTTTTGGAGGGTTTTTTGTTGTTCCCTTATAATGATTTTTGTATTAGAAGAGCTCCACTTATTTATAGCTAGCACAGATGTTTACATTGCCAGGAAAGCTGTAACATCTGCTTTCTGGTGGCCATCAAACTTTAGTGAATTAGTAAATATGAAACACATTATGAATGTGTTTTGAATGCTTGAAAATGGGAGTATTTAATACCTGCCTCAGAGCTTTTGAGTCCCAGAGAGAAAAGAAGTTGCTAATGAATTTCTGATTGTTTAGAATGCTTAAAAAAGCAGCATGATCCAGCCTGCAAATTCTGAATTTCCCAACTGCTTAAAATGAAACTTTGTTGTTCATAAAAGCCAAGTAAAATGTAACTCATGAGAATTATTTCTGCTCATGGAGTCACAGGAAGCCTCTTCTACAAGGTGATAGATGTGTAATTCTTGCATAGTTCACATTCCCTCAGAAGAAACCAAATCTTTGCTGCAGTCTGTCTCCAATCTTTTTGCTTAGTACTATTCTTCCCTAACAGATACAAAACTGTTATGTGACTTAAGAGATATGCTCTTGTCTTTTGTCTAGACAAAATAATAAGCCCAACACAGCAGAATCATGTTAGACACCCACTGACTTTATTAAGATCAGTGGCAATATTGCTTTAAATTTCAGTAAAACTATTTGTTTTCTCTCCAGACTTGTTTCACTTGATTTAAAAGCTCTAATTGATTAATATATCTACTAAAAATAATTTGCCATTTTTTTTTTCTTTCTGCTATCAGATTTTCTAGCCACTTGGTGTCCTTTCCGTATAAATTGTTTCAGTGGTTGCAAGTAATCATGTTCATCATTTTTATCTGATGCTGTTTCTACAACCCTTAACTTCTCCACAAGAATTTGTTCTTTCACTACAGGCATTTGCTCAAAGCTGTAGATTTTATAATTAGAGAATATGTGGTAGGAAGCTCTAGACTGATGGGACATCTACATTAATTTTTGGGTATGGGAGAGATTTAATCCTTAAAGAAGAATGAAAATATGTGTGTCAAACTGTCATGTAATGTGAAATAGAGTGCTATGTCAAGATGTGCACTAACATGCAGCTTCATATGGGCCACTTAGGAAAGCTGCTTGCAATGTGATGTCAAGCTCTGTAACAATACTTTTGTTTAAGTGCAAAGAAGATTTTAGAAATAACATCTGGGCATCTGGGTCTTTCTGCAGTTAAAAAGTATTGTCCAATTCTTCTACTCTGTTTTTTTTTTTCTTTTTTTTACCCAATAACTGCTTATTTTTCGTCTCCAAGACTGGCCATTTTGTTATGAGGCTCTAGGATGAAATGTCTTTTCATTGGTATTGATCAAGAAGATGGTGGTAAAGAAGTAGCACCTGGCTTCATGTCCCTCATAACATTATAGTAACTCATAAAATTCATGAAGGCTTTGATGCTTTTGCCTTTTTTACTCCAAAACTTTGAGGACTAGGGATTTTAATTTCTAGTTTGTGAGTGCAGTTGATGAGGTCTTACGGGAGGATTATTGAGCTAGATATCAAAAATGTATTCTGTCACTTAAAACAGGGCTGTATGATGCTTCTGAAAGGCAATCAGACATGCTCTATCTGGTGTCCTCCGAAAGACAGAGAATCCCTTCAGAGCTGCATTGCTTTAGAGAGAAAATGCATTCTCCCTGGCTCTTGCATGCTTTGTTCTGGCTTTTGTGATCTTCACTCTTTGTGTTCCCTGAAAAATATCACTGTGATTTATAGATCAAAATGCATTCACTGATGTAGCTGAAGCTTGATCCCTTAACTGCTTTGAAAACTTGAATCGAGGCTTTCAGCTGACATAAGAATGTGACTGGATGGCAGTGGAGGGTTTTCAGCATAAGCTTCATGCTCCTGCTAAACCCAGAGACCTGGAAGAAGGAGGGCAGTCACATAGGCACCATCAGGGGCTGTAAGTAATTTTGCCTTTCAGATTTACCTAGGAATTACAAAAATAGAGTATAGAAGTAAAAATGCATGAATCGGTGTAGCTGTGCCTTCATCCAGGAGAAATGCGTTTCTCCTGGATGAAGGCATGGATTATGAAAGATATTTTTGGAATACTTTACCGTTCAAAGTATAAATTTGCATCACTTATTAAAGTGGCAGATTTTGCCACTGTTGGAGGAAAAGGTGAATATCTTTTCGAAGAATTTCTTCTTTCTAGCATCATTTTGGTCCTTTCTCAGTTCTGTGTCCCCTGTTCTTTCCTTCATTCACAAGCTAAGAGGCCCTCTTATTTCAGGAAGTTTTAATGATTGCCTCATTTGAAAATGAGTGGTATATAGTAACATGTTATTGGAACACTGCTGACAGCTAACCCAGTATGTCTCATCCTTTTCTCTACCAGAAGCCCACACAGAAAAGGGTGAATGATGTGACCCATGGAACAAAAGCCTTTAGAAAGGAGGAAGAGATACATACCCTAGGTCTCCATGGTGGTTTTGGAGAAAGTGATGTGAGATGCATGTCACTGTTTCCTGTGCTCCTGCCATATAACTGTGATCATTAGCAGTTTGCTAGAGACTGTTCTGCGGGGCACAGGGGCATGACCAGTCCTGTCATCACCCTTACACTGGCAGCAATTGACTTCCACCTACAAGGATGGGGAAGAATAGTCAGCATGCAGGTGGCTTGCCAGAGAATAGACATACTGGCTTACGCTGCAGCAACAATAGAGGTACAGCAGTCAAGTTGGGCTAAGCATAAGGAAGGTACACTTCTCTTGTCCATGGACACAAGGTTTTTCTCCTAAGTGTACGTAAGTTGCTGCAGTTCTTTGGGCTCTACTCCAAGACATTTAGGGTGCTTTCTTTAAAAATCAACATTCCCACTTTTTTAGTTATTTTGCCCAGGAACAGAGGGCATGACATAATACAAGAGAAGTATATAATTTTTTATTTTGAAGGTTCTGATTTTCTGATTTGCTTTTGATGGAAATTTTGCTATCCAAGATATGTTTTATCTAATAATCTGAAACATTTGTATATGTAAACACACAAACCCCATTTGTTTGATTGTGACCCATGCAACTACGGTTAGATTCCTTTAGCAGAACCTACCTACTTCCAGAAAAAGAGGTTAATCTTTGGACTTGAGTGTAAACTTGATATCCAGAGATATTATTTCACATTTGTTATATAATTTACTTCATACATCAAAAATTCTGATACCTTAAAGTGCACTAGTAACCATGCAGTTCAGTTTAATTTTCTGTTTGCTTCCCCTCCCAACTATAGTTGAAAACTGGAAAGGGATAAAGTGGGGCACTTGCATTTTGTAGAAAATTACCTAGCTGATTCAATATTTACAGCCTTTATTAACCTGACAGGGAGGGTGGAATAGCCAGCAAATCAACCGCAGGGTTGAAAATGTCAAAGTTGTGGAGCATAGTACCATAATTACTAAAGTACACCCGGTATTATTAGAATTTTGATAGTTCCCTTTTATGAGAAGTATAGTAATGAGAACAGAAAATACACAAAATTAATTTATTTTCATGACAAAGATAGTAATGAGGTGAGATGATTACATGCAATTTGCAATCTCAAAGTTATCATTTCCCGATGGACTGGACCAGTAATATTACTAGCTTAATTAAATCAGTAATAATCATTTCTTCTCCTTCCCCCTTCTGCTTGAAAGAGGGAAAATTTAATGGAATGGCAAGATGATTTCCACAATAAAAGTTGCCTTCAGGTATGCACTCAAAAAAGTGATTAAGCATTTTATTATATACTTTTATCTGTGCTCTTGAACACAACTGTTCTAGAACTTGTGAGGTAATCTTTGGAAGTGACCTTGAGAATTGTTAAACATGTTCCTGAAGATGCATTACTTACGTTGCATGGGAAAATCTTAAAATGTTGTTCTTGTAAACACTACACCAAAGTCTTATTTTCCTAGAATAATAGTAGTACAGCTTTCACGTATATTAATATTTGAGGATGTGATCAAATAATAATGTTTGGCCTTAACATCTCTTTATATTGTGAACTTACTGGTGCAGCATAACTGAAAGCTTTTTAAAGTAACTGGCATCCAATTAAAATCATATTCAACAACACTAAACTCCAGAAATTTATATTTGAATTAGTCAATTAGTAGCAGCCATATTTGGCTACATTTTTACCATGGAATGTACAATAAAACCAAAGTGTTTATTTTATGCCACTAATAGCTATTAACTACAAATTAGGCTGTCTCAGTGCTTTAGGTTTAGTATTCAATGGTGCCTTCTTAAACAAGAAGGACAAAAGACGCAGGTGAAATGGACAGTTGATTCAACTTTCTTACCAAATTTTGGAAAATAGTTACCGCCAATTTTTCTTTCTTAATATTTCTTTTATATCTCTGCTGCCTATTCTCTTTCTCAGGAACAAGAGCTACAAGAGAAGCCAATCTAATTCTATCTCTGATTTTCCGAAGCCAGTATGAAGCTATATACCTTGCAAGTTAACTCTTTTAGCTTCATCCCTGTCTGATTCTTACAATTCAATCTAATAATTTTTTTTTTCACTAAGTTCCCCTGATGAGCATCAGCTTCCAAGTATAAAAATAATTTGCAAAGTCTCCTAGATTTTCTATTAGCCACTTAAATATCTTAATTATTAGGTTTTTATATCTGAGCTTTTTCTCTTAAGTTCAGCATGTCTTAGAAGTTGGAGACAGGGTTAATAGAAACAACCTTAAAAGACTAAGGTGCACAGTCACACTGCTAAAGTAACAGCTGGCAAAAAGTGCCTTATCTAATAATATATCATCATCTGCTGTGGATGTTTCTAATGAGAATTCTTACCGATTTGTCCCAGTGCTATTAGATACATCAGCAAAAAATCGGGAAGAAAATATATGGACTTATTACTGAGAAAATGTACAAATGACACTACAGCTGATTGAACAGTAAATAGTTATGAAGATAACTTGTGTATAGACTCATCTAATTTGCTTTCAAAGGTGTTTTGAGGGGGGAGAGGAGGAAATGCTCATTTTTCAAAATGGCCAGATACAAGATTGCATGGTTGAGGACAAAGAATGTAGGGCATACTTGCAAGGTGTGAGATGATATCCTGGAAACACACCACTCAGGGAGGGACCTGGGGTAATGGCCTAGATAATAGTCAGCTGTGTGTGTGTTGCCAGAGTCATGTTATAGCTATGGGGAGATATGTGTTCCTTGCGTAGAGGATATCAGCTAAGGGTTGGTATGCCTGCTACAAAAAGGTTGAGGATCGTTCCAGACAAAATCATTTGGACATCAAAAGCTGGATCATGGCCTGCAGCTGCCAAAGCCACCCAGACTTAAAAAACCAGAGACAAGTCAGATCCCTCAGAATTTCTAACTGGTTGCACAAGGCAAGACTTTTACAAAACAAAGTCTCTTCAGTGATGTGTTTCTTCTTGTGGGCATTCTTCTCTGAATCGTGAGGGAGAAGGGAGAAGGCTATCTGTGGTGAGTAGCTGCTGATGCTGTCCAGTCTGGGACAGGAGAGGTGCACCCATGCCTGCTGTGTGGCAGCTGTAGATGCTGTGGTCTGTAGGAACAATTGTCAGGAGTCTTCCCTGGCTTTGGCTGTGGCAGTCAGGGGCCATGCACTGCATCTGGCATGTGAATTAAATACCATAGTATCTCCTTTTCCCAATTGGTGCTAGCTTGCTACATCTGTACACAAATTTGCTGTTTCTGATAGTTACCTAGATAATCTTGGCAATATTTGGCGTTGCTGACATAGGTACCTCAGTGCTATTGGCTTTGCGAAACTTAAGTCCCCAGAAAACATGAGTGCTCCCCTCTGAGTGCCTGTGAAGTCTGGTTGTTTCTACCTCACTGCCTCCAGAGCACCTGCAAAATCCCTCACCCCTCACAGTGCTTTTCCTAGTGGTGTTATACCTCTTGCTTTGATCTCCCTCCTCTACAATGATTTCTCACATCACATCCTGCAGTTTTCTGTGTTTGTGCCATTCATTAAGCCTCAGGCCAGGGATGGTCACTGGTTTACTCATCTGTCTGCAGTGCTGACAGGTTAAAAATAACTCTATTTTAGAGATACTGAAGTTATGTAAGGCCTGGCTGCCTTACCAATTTATGTAAACCTGGGTGTGGGCAAGGCTGTCGTTTGTCCCCTTTATCTGCTGCTAAAGAGCCTCTTATTACACTACATTTATTGCACCTGAGATTTTCATCTGACATGCTACTTGCAAAAGCTCTAACGTAATTTTTGACTACTAGATATAGTCTGAATCCTGCTGTGAGATCCAGGGTTTGGGTTAAAGCTTTATCTTTTAATTTTTTATAACTTCAGATGATCATATAAATAAATATAACACAGGTTGTGAGAGTATATCAGGACTTTAATGAAAAAAACAAGTAGAGTTTTCACTTATCTATTAACTTTCTATTTTCCCAGAAGAAAATTATTTCTGTCAATATTTTGTGACAGGGATGAATGGTAGAAGGAGGTGAAGTCTAATCTAAGCAGATGGTTGTCAAAAAACTGCACAGAAACTGAGAATATAAAAAGAAATAGAAGAGAGTTTCCCCCATTTTGTTTTGATGTCATGAACAGTGAATAAGAGATACATTATAGACAAATGAAAAATAGTAAAAACTGAGTAAAGCAGAAAATGAAAAAAAAGAACAAAGGCAAAGTTGCTCAAAAGTATTTTGTAGACAAATTTGTGTGGTTGCTCTCTTGTCAGACAAATAAACTGCTCTCAGTTATACATCTGATTGTGGATGAAATTTTAAATGTTGGCTTAAACTTTTCTTTCCATTGAAGGACTTCTTGTTAGATAGTGTACATCTTGATATTTGGTTTGTGCTGGAAAATCATAGATTGGAACTGTCTTTTTGTATTTAAAGGAGTTTCTAGGTAAGAGATCTGGATTAATTATTGGCTATGTAATGGAAAAGTAGACAAGTTAAATAGAAAATTGAACTAATGGAAAAGTATGTATGTACTAGTCTTTTTTAAAAGAGTGTTTGACTGCTTTGCAATCTTTGTGCAAATGTGTATGTATTGTATTCCGATGTTCATACATACAAGAGTAATTCTTTAATGGAATCTTTTTAATACATTGATTAGCACTACACAAGCGACACTTGGTGTCACTGCAGAATGTGTTTGTGTGTTCAGGTTACACAGGGTTGCTTAACTTTGCTCTGCACCAGAATTTAACTGATTTACAGAATAAAGACAGGCTGCAACAGGCATTTCAGCCTTTGAACTGTGTTAAACTGAGGGTTTTCACTGAATCAGTTTAATAAATCATTACATATGGTATGCATAGTACTGTTGTGCTAGATATAGTATATATAAAATACATATAATGTAATACTACAGTAATTATGATAATTTCACAGTATGAATGTTCTTTAAAAACAAAGGAACCTGATTTTTTTCTCCAGATTATTTGTATCTGAATTTCATTTTGAAAGGTAGCTTTCTTTTTTTTTTTTGACTCATTCTTTCTGTCTTTCTGGAATAAGAGCATTAAATCCACAGTCTGTTCCCAACTATTACTTCAATTACTAGTGCTCCTATTCAAAAAGTGGAGAGGTTTCACTTCATACAAAAGTATTCCTATTCTGAAGTCAGAGGTTAATTTGACTACTGAAAATGTGTACGCAGCTTTGGCAGCTTAACAGGTACTTTGAGCCCTTGTAAACTGATTTATACTAGCAAGGATAAAAATTACAAGGGTTACTAATCTTCATGCTGAAATCATTAAGATAATTACCATCAACTGTTTTATTATCTAAGTATATCAAGGGAAATGTTGTTGCATCCTGGAGCAATGAGTGAAAACTGAGTAGATATGTACCAATCTGTGTTGTAAAAGGCATGTTGAAACATGCATACTGAAACTGGTGCATGTGCCTTGTGGCATTACATACCCCTCCCACTGGTAAACTCAAAAAGTGCCTATATAAAGTGGAATATTCCCACTGCAAGAAGTTCCATTATTTCTCACAATATAACCATGTCAGAACTCCTTTCTGATAATTTCCACTCATTGCAGTATTCCTTCTGATCTGCTTTACATCTCTTCGTTGTATCAAATAAGGTTACTAAGTGGGATTAAATTTTTTTGAGTGAATGCCTTCAATGAATAAAATAAAAGTTTGTTTTGGTAATGGGATAAAATTTGTTAACAAGCAGTCAACTTTCATTTTTCAGTCATATTATTTCAACATTTTTCTATTAAAAATAGGTGGGGAGGAAGTCTG
>JANHGB010020616.1:2382-40052 GCA_026283785.1 Coracopsis vasa
CAACAAACAAACCTTTCTTCTAGTAAAAGAGGGAAAAAAAAATCCCCAAGGCAGACTGCACAAAGTTCACCAGCAGATGTGTCCCATGAATCCAAACTGGCCTTTTCTGCTGATAAAAAGAATTCGATGCATTTGCGATGTTGGTGTATGTCACGTCAGTTTTGTGAAGCTGGATCAGCAAAGACCTCCCAGTTTAAAGAATCAAACTCTGCAATGCTGAGCTTCTGCAGGGTGCTTTAAATAAGCAGTAAATGCACGTGTGTCAGAGTGTGTATTTCAAGATGGTTTTGCCAAATATTAGTAGCAGCTTACAATCAAGCTGCGACAGTCAATCAGAACTAGGTTGTATACACCAAAAAACCCACAACACCCTATTTGCAAAAAAGGGTATTGCTTCATTTCCATTTTATGTGCAGCACTAACAAACAAGGACTCAGCACTTCAGTTTGTCTTCAACCATAATGTAACAGTTAGTAACCAAATCACATGCTCGTGTTTCTCAACTGTTTTGAATTGCTCCCAGGTTGGCCTCTTAAATTCTGGAAGAAATTTAATAATAATTTGTTAAATGCTTGGAGGGAAGGCAAAGAAGAAACAAACAAATGGAAACATGAGCAGCACATGAGGTCAAAATGGCAGCATCTCAGAGTCTTGTTAGTCACGGCTGATACCCTCTGGCATCGGAAGGGGAGCAGAGTCAAAACGGCAGTGAAGCAAATGTAAACAAGCATGTGTTTATAAAGCAAAACTATGTACAGTATCCGATCTGCTCTGCCTTGGATTGTGCTGACATGTAACATGGTGGGAACAGCAGAAAAGAACAACTCTCCGAATGCCGAGCAGCTAACACACAGGAAAAGCAGATACAAGCGAGCAACAGTCTGGCATCTGAAGTCATCACACAACTCTAGCAGTTGCAGTTTTCCCCAAACATTAATTTAATTCAAAGCTGATATAATAAAATATCCAGTCTTTGAACCAATGCTGATTAAACAAAACCACGTGAAAAACAAGTTAAACAAAACACTCTCCAAACCTATTTATTACACATTGTACAATTGTACAGACACTTGCACCAGGCACAGACACACGCATGGCCTCTGCAACCCCAGGCTTCACTCTCCTTAGGTAGCTACACCACAAAATCAGGATGAAGTTACTGAAGAGCTGTTAAAGCCCCTTTTTATGTGCTCCACAGGCACAGCATGGTGTGCAGAACACCAAGCTATCCACTGCCTGTACATCTCAGTTTCCAATCCATTAATTTTTCAAGTTGAAGCATGATCCAAACCTAAGGAATATGGCTGGGCACCATACCTATGACTGGCTCATTTCCTTATCAGGTTTGTTCAGCTTAATAAATAGAAGTTTGGGTTCTCTTCCCCCTCAATGACCAAATTCACCACCTAAGGTTGTGAAATTAAGCTTAGTTTCTTTCTGCCTCCTGCCTCAAAAGGGTTGACCCAAACATAGATGACACTTCTGATACTCTTTTTTGACATGAAAGGTATGAAAAAAGTGGTTCACCAAAACATTCTTCTACCCTCTTTTCCCTCAAAAAAACCACACCTCCAACCAAAGCTATACCAAACCCTCACTCATCTGAGGAGACTAAGCTTAATTTACTTTTCCTAAATATAGCTGTAAGATGTTCCCATAGAGACAGCAGCATTCCCAACTGTACTTTTTTTGCAGCAAATACTTCAGTAAGACATCAGATTTATATTAGCCTATTTTTGCAAGCTTTCTCATCTCTTTCCTAGGAACAGCTCTTTTCTAATGGATCAATCTCACAAAAATGCTGTTAGAGTGCTCCCTTGCAAGGAAAAGTTTTGTTTCTCCATTTTGCCTTATGAGTTTTTCATTCACTCCCTGGGGATATTTTGGGACATGCTACAATTCTCCTTCCTGCCAGGGAAGTTGTTCATCCAAAGTTTGCTCCCCAAAAGATACATCCCTAATAGTAAAAAAAAAACCCCAAAACAAAAAAAAAAAAACCCGCCCAAAAACTGGGATGCCTTTTTTTTTTTATCGCTCCTTTGATGCCTACTTCCAATTACTACTTATTTCTCCCAACCCACTGCTTTTGTGGATATTGAGTGCAGTTTTCATAAAACGACCACTCTGCGTGAAAGTACACATTTTAAATGATAGTGTTTCTGGTAACATTTTTTTATAGTACCCAAGCCAATTAAATCATGTAATTTCTGGAAAAGACTCTGTCTTAATGGAGTAAGGACCATGCATGACTACTTATGAAATATTTACCTTCTTTCTTCGAAAAAACAGAAGTTGCAAAACTCAGAAAAGCCATTCACTTTAATAGAGATGTAGTTATTTGGACCAATTACTATTTTTCCCTGTTTCTCCCTGTCCCTCCCCAAATATCTGTTACGAAATCCAGATAAAAAGGGGAACCTTGTGCATTTGAAGAGCAAACTTTCTCTAAACCGCTATCTGTGCTTCCATCATTAATATAATCTAAAAATAATAGCTCTTTCTAACAACTAAAAACGCTCTTGAAATCAAGTTACAGCCAGTATTACTTTAGCAGGTTATCTGAATCCAGTGCTTCTGGGAGCAAAATTAAAACATCAGATTTTGATTATAAACTTAATTCTTGCCTTTTTAGTTGGTTTTCTCAAGGACCAATCAAGAAGACACTTCAGTGTATCTGCTGGGACAGAATCTGACTTAGAGGAATTGTTGCCAAAGTAATTTCTCCTCTAGCTTTAGCTTCCACGGAGTAGATTTTACCCAAACTTAGATTAACCTTCATAAATAAGTATTTTTTAAATACTTACAGTATTTATGAACATTTAATACAGAAAGAAAAAAATGTTTGCAATTTTATTTGCTGCTTTTTTATTTCAAGCTGTTCTATCTGCCCATACCAGCAAAGCTAGAAAGAATTGTGATGAAGCTAAGTTTTTGTAAGATCTACAGGTACTCAGTAGCTACATTAAATCTAAAGTAATTAAAATGTCAACCGCTGCAGGTTTTCAATCCAGTGAAAGTGGCACCTGCAGAAGAGCAGCACTGCCAGGTATCTCTGACCAAAACAAAAATGAAGCTGTAGTTCATCTTTCTGTAACAGCATTTACTGCTACGCTCCTACGAGGCAAGTCAAAAAAACACCCACAAAAGCACACTGCAAATTCTCATTAATTATTTGCTAAAATACCTGGCATTGCCCTGGTGAAGCATGAGTCTGCTCTCGTTTGCTTTCAAACTCCTTTTCCCTGGGGTGAATCTAAAAAGGCCAGTAGGATACATGGTGTCATTTTTGAAAGACAAGCGTAATGTACTCATATTAAATTTAAAACATCTAGATGTCTATCTGAATCCTGATCAACTACAGGAAAAAACCCTGACTACAGGGGAAGGAACAGCCAAAACCAATATACATCTGCCATTACTTTAATATGTTTAGGAGTCTGATACAAAGAATTTTATTTTGCCACTGGCTGGATAAGTACCAAAACACAAAGCTGAGCTAAATATCAAAACCACCTTTAAGAACACGTTCAACTTACCTCATTCAGCAAGTCTGTAATTTATATATTAAATATATAGATCAAGGTAGTATTTCTTATTATGAATTAAAAAGCCCAAAATGGTAACTATCACAGTCTACAAGTTAATTCAGCCAACGCCAGCACCCCCTGTAAGAGCACGGACTGCAGGTACTCCTTAATAGTAAGTGTACTTTCAAGTGATTCCAAGAAATAAATCGAAAACCATTCATTCCTAGCTCTTCTGACCTTTTCCTTTGGATTCAAGATTATTTTACCTGTTCAGCATTCCCAGAACATCAAAAGCAGCACACTCCCCCCTGGAAATACCATATTCAGAAAGCTAAAACAAAAGATACAGGAAACTATAAGCCTTGTGTGATAAACTAGAGTTTTGACATAAAAAGCAGTGCAACTTGCCCGACTTCCAGCAATCCCTTTCTAGAACAAAGCCACGGCTTATTGCCTGTTCAGAAATTCAGATAATAAAAAATGAAAATAAATTAATTTTCCTTATTCCATTAAGTTTAACAGGAGGGGATTTTTTTAAAAGCATTCTGGTGCCTTAAACAAGCTGACAGTTCAGCTGCAGGTTGGAACAGCTGCAAACACGTTTAATTACTTCTCCAAATACCCAGAACATAAAGTACTTTTGACCTATTTGAAATATCCTAAACTTTATACTCAAAGGAATGCACACAATTTAATACCTATGCTTTAACTTCTAACAATCCTATAAACAGAAAGGTACCCACTTACTATTTTACATGTAAGTCATGAAAAAGCATGAATGACTGCTGTGTAACAACTGAAGATGTTAAAATAACCAGTGTCTTCAGGACTACAAGTTTGGAGAAGTCAAAAATAAACTGTTTCCTTAATTCCACCAAAAAGAAACAAAACCCCAAAAAACCCAAACAATCAACAAAAACCCAAACAGAAATTCCAAACCCAAAAGAGCACAGTTAACTTTTTGTTGTTTACTGAGCAAAAGTGATGACATTTGTAGTTACGTGGATACATTATACAAAACCCATTCCTATTCTCCCCAAAACAAAGGCCAAATACTGATCTTAGCAAAAGTAGGAGGTAAAAATAGCACCTGCACCCGTTAGCAAAATTAAAACTCTTTCCTAGCTTACGTCTTCGGGATGTGCCTTTGTGCTGATTGTAAGAGATAATGGAGGCATGACGCAACAGAAATTGCTCTGAATTTTACAGCTCGCCCAGGTCCCAGCCTCTCTCCGCTTACATTCTTGCCCAAGTTGTTTATGAGGAACACTTCCAGATCAGCTGGTCTCTGCCCAATCTGGCAAAAATAAAGCTGTTTTCTTTCATCACTGTTGCAGTGGCTAGGGTGAGCAGTTTATTTAGCACATGATGACACAATACTATCCCCACTGCTTCTCATCCTATTCTTTCTTGGGGTAGAAGAGCCAGTCTTTCACCAATTACATTAAACAGATCTTACTGTCCTGTTGTTCTTGGCACTTAAAAAACCTAGGTCTTGCAGAGCCCTTACTCTTCATCTCCTAGAGAGGTAGGATTCTTATTACCAGCACTTCTAATAGCAGAGGTCCCAGTTCGGCTCAGGGAAGAGAAGCAGCTGCTGATCCCATGCAGGAACCCAAACCAGACGACCAATCTGCTACATTTACTGCACTTAGCTGAGATGGAAAATCCCATGTATATGGACCCATAACTGTTAAACCACATTAAGTCAATACCTCTTCATATTAATCATATGAAGTCTATACCTACTCAGGCACTTAGAAGGCCATCTTCAGGATTTGTCCCTTCCCCTCTCCCCAAAATAACAAGCTCTAACCCTACAGAGCCCCCGCCAGCATCAACACTCAGCATCGCTTCTCTTCAGTGATTTTACGCTCTCTGTGCAGCTTTGACTCGGACTTTGCTGGATTGAGGTTAAGATGCCGGCACTCGCTCTGCATGCAGGTGTTCATACAACAGACCCTACTGCAATGTGGGTTGTAACTTGAACCAAGATGGAAGAGGGGGATGGCAACAGCAACTTCTAACCGAAAGCTGCACAGGTACCTCCAGGATACCCGGTAGCGTGCAGCAATGTTTGCACTGTGGAATGCGTTGCCTAAGACACCTGCCACATCTCTGTGTGTTGTTTATCCTAATAGCTTTAAAAATCCCTTTTGGCCCAAATAATAACTATTATGTTCTGTACTGTACAATAGCATGAGCAATTTTAAAAGCTTTCTTCTGGCTGCTGGCTGAGTGCTATCAGTTCAGGCAGAGCCTCTCCCTGCCCATTTAGCTCCTTCTGCCCAGCCCCAGCCTATTCAATGAATTACTAAAATCTAAACAGACTTCTGCATTTGAATTAATCTCCTGAAGCTATATGGAGCTAAAGCAGAAAAACATTGTTTGTGATTGCATGCCTGCTGCAAAACAAGATAAATACCTGGCACCTCTTCAACTCCTACATAACCAAAACGAGGAGGACAAATAGCTGCATATCAGCTTCATTACCGCCTTTCTTGGATCTCATTTTTCTTGGGGACATATGAAAACATGACAAAAATGCATGACCAAACAGGATTTTCCCAGACTAAAATTTAACAAAGATGAACAGTAAAAATCTGGAGCTAACCCATGCCATGCTACAGAGATGTCCTCCTTTCTCCTTAAGAACGCTACTCCAGTAACATGTAGGCGTGCATGAACAAAGGCACAAGTCCCCTCCCATGGCCCAAACACAAGCCAAGAACTCCAGCCCTACAAAATAAACAAACTAAGGTCTGGTGTGTTTAAGACACGTATTGACAAAAATCCCTTGCCAAGACCCAGACAAGTGGTAGTGGGAAGTGTCTGGGTGGTCACAGGTCTCCACATTGAACAGAACTACTATTTCTTTTGTTTTAATGACATTATAGATCCAAAGTAATTTCTGTGGATATCCTCCCTTAACCTCCTGGTAGCTCAGTTCTCAGTCCAGCTGACCACAGGCAGCATTCACAAAGCCAAGCTGATAAGCACTCATATGGTATAATTCATTTGATTTGTCTACACTAGAACCCACCCTAAAACTGCCAAATTTTTCCCTTGATTCTCTCCACTGAGAGTCCCTGATGAATACTCAGCTGTTTATATTGCAGACATTTACAGTTAGGGGAAAGATCACCATCTCCCACACCATCACTTTAGTGTTTCCTGTAAGTCAGTGGAGTGGGCCAAGACCAGAAACAATCTATCAAACTTGTTATTCTAAAAATGTGGCAAAATAACCCCTTCATTTAAACCTTCTGCTCCTCTACCCATATCAATGCAACTATTTCCTAACCACTCCAAACTACTAATCTGCACAGCAAAAATACAAATGGAAAACGTTCATAAAAACAAAACACAACACAGGACTATCCCAAGCACAACTACAGGCCGGGTGGAGAATAGACTGACAGCAGCCCACAGGAGAAGGACTTGGGGGTTTTGGTTGATGAGAAGCTCACCATGACCCGGCAGTGTGCACTTGCAGCCCAGAAAATAACCATGTCCTGGGCTGCATCACCAGCAGCGTGACCAGCAGGTTGAGGGAGGGGACTCTCCCTCTCTACTCTGCTCTGGTGAGACTCCCCCCTGCAGTCCTGCAGCCAGCTCTGGGGCCCCAAACACAACAAGGATGTGGAGCTGTTGGAGTGAGTCCAGAGGAGATCATGAAGATGATGAGAGGGCTGGAGCACCTCTGCTATGGAGACAAGTTGGGGTTGTTCAGCTTGGAGAACAGAATCTCTGGGCATGTAGTGATAAGAACACAGGGAACGGTTTTAAACTGAAAGAGGCAAGATTTAGATTAGATATTAGGAAAAAATTCTTCCCCATGAGGGCTATAAGACATTGGAACAGGTTGCCCAGAGAAGCTGTGGCTGCCCCATCCCTGAAGTGTTCAAGGCCAAGCTGGATGGGGCTTGGAGCAACCTGGTCTAGTGGCATGTGTCAGTGTCCCATGGCAGGGGGTTAGAACTGGATGAGCTTTAAGGTTCCTTCCAACCCAAATCATTCTATGATTGTATGACTAGAGCTTAACACAAGGTTTCTCAAAGAGGCTGAACTGGGAACACTGGACACCAAATAAAAACTCCTGCACCAATCAAGTGCACCCCAGCTTTCAGGATTCCTTCAGACTCCCACGAGTTCTCCCTAATACGCTGCAATAAAAATGCCATCATACAGAAAAGTCTGATGACATTTAATGGAAAATTATTTGCTACAAATGTTACGTGTACCAGCTCTAAGACCACAAAGCTTCTGAGCTGCCACAGCAGTTTATTCTCTCCTCTTCCTCCCTCCTTTTGTGAAGAGGTGAAGGTGGAGAGTTTTTTTTCACACAGAGGATGGCTTGGACACTGAGTTACGCAGTACTTCAGCAAACACATTATTCAAAAACTTGTGGGGTTTTGTTTTTTTTCTGATTTGAAGAAATTCAACTGTTCAAAAATATATTTAACCACCTAGGACATTTACAGGTGAGCCCAAGCACTGAAGAGCCTGTTTCATGCCTTCCTTTAATGAAGGACGAGGTAATTTCCAAATACCTTCAACAAGCCACATGTTAAAACACGCTTCACCACCCTCCGATAACAATGTGAGGTAATTACAACACTCATGTAATGTTTGTGCCTACTTTCTGGCCACAGGTTTTAAGTTTCCCACCACGATCTTAAGTCTTCTGTTGAGTCCCAAAGATAGGTGCATCTTCATCAATAACATTAAAAACATTGCAAGTTCTACAAATCTGTGACACTCCTCTTTTTCTTCTGGTTATGGTACAAACATCTGTACTAGTTTGTGGTTTATGTCACTGGAAATTTCACAGTAAACATTAAGGAATGTGGCTGGAAGTGAATATTTAAAAAAAAAAAACAAAAAAACCCAAAAGAGTTAGAAATATGTAGTTTCTCTTGCAACCACAAGTTTTGGATACTCCCATTAAAAGGAAAGACAATAAAAAGTAATACCAGAAGGTACTAACTGCTTCAAGTGACAACTGGGGACATGGAATTGAGGTTTCCTTAGAACTCTGGATCAAGTGACAGAAGACAATACTGCACTGTACTTTTTAATATGATAGCTATACTGCAAAGCAAAGAAGAAAAGGTCAACTCCATCAATAAGAGAAGTTGAAGTCTAAAGAGAGCTAAATTCACTTTTCTGCTCCATTACGAATTCCCATGTTGTTTTTTGTTGTTGCACAAGTGGCTTTGTAAGTTTTGTGGTTCCTTGTCTTTAGAAAAACTTCTTAAACCCAGGGTAAAAAAGCACCTATAAACATTTCCTGCTTTGTTTTTATCCTTAGGTAGGACACACATATAGCCTTTCACTAGGAGCTTGGGGCTGAATATATATTAAAAATTTAGAAGTGCTCATATAATTTAATAGTAAGGTCTAGAGGAGTACTTAGCTTGTAACAGCCTAACTCTATTCTCTTATCACAGGTAGCTTACATTCCTGAAGTGGTATCATGCACTGTTTTACCCAATGTGTAGAAATGACATTAACCATATCTACGAAATACTGCTAGGTGAGGTCCTTAGCATTTAAGTAACAATTTAAGTTACGCTTTCCACAAAATATAATTGTGGTGTCTGGTGTTTGGATATTACTAATTACAGATATTTTTCCTATTAATAAACTAATTGGTGCAGAACAGTCTAGTAAGGCAACAGAAAAAAAACATATCTCAAGAGTTCTTGTCTAAACATGCAACTTGGTATTTTTTCTCCTTGAGTCATTTCAAGCAACTACACCAAGCATGATCTAGGAATGAGAAAGTACATTGAAAAGTAAAAATGAAAAAGATCACTAAATATTATGTCACTTGGTTTATACTTGTTTATAGTGCTAGTACATCAGAAAAAATAATTATAAACCTAAGTTTGTGCCACGCTTAAAATATTCCACATTGAAAGAATTTATTGTATTACATAATGCTAAATAGCTTTAAATGTCTCTTCAAATCCCATTTACAACACACAGATAAAAAAGCTCACACACATTTTGCCTGCCTTAATAAACCAACAGGATATACATACATGTATGAATACATGGCATGCATATGCACACACCTGGAAAAGCTAGCTTGAAAGTGGTACAGGTAACAAAAATATGCAGCCCAGCCCTGTATCCAAACCAGAGAGGTAATAATTCTTATACATGGAGTTTTAAGTAACTTCAATATACAGTCACTCTGTCATTCTAAAAAGCATATTCTGGCTAGAAGTACCCTGACTCTTTTAGGAATTGAATTCCAGTAATATAGTACGAATTATTCAATGATCATATCAGCTTATTTTCAACAAAATTCTGGTTTCTTTACCCTGAGGAAATTCCAATAGTACTTGCATGCACCACTCCAGTATTAGCAAGAGTTAGATTCTTTTACATCATTTCTTTTTTCCTATATAGATAATGTATTCTTCAAGTTCATTTCTACTGAGGGAAAAAAAAGCTTTCAGCTTTGCTTTCTTCATGAATAATACATTAAAAATTTAATATCAGAGAACAAATCTTCTTTTTAAGCCTCCAGAAGCAGTACGATATTTGCTCTATTACTTTGAAAAGGCTCACGCACACGTTTAAATAAGGGTAAGCTATCAACTGTTGTTTTCCATAATTAAGCAATATTAACAAAATACTTCACCATTTATCAGAGCAATTCTAAAGCAATACTGCATTGCATTATAACTGCCATCAAAAAAAGATAATCGCTTACCATATCCACATTGAGGAGGATAATACATTTTGGTCCATAACTCACTGTTATAATCTGAAGTGGAACAGATTTTTCAGCCACTCATGAAAACCAGTTTGTTTACATGAAGGAGACAAGAGAATCCTGATTTCAAGTAGGCATCTGTAGTCCACATTACTAATAACATATGTAAATAAAACCAAATCCCACAAGCAAAACCTTTTACAGCAGAAAAAATTATGTAAGAGAGCAGGGGGAGCAAAATAACTGCCTATTAAAAAGATGGAAACTTCTAGGAAGAGTCCTTCTAAGAACAGTGGCCTCATCTATATTGTGCTGCTCGTTTAAGGCTTGACTGCAGGCTGATGGCTCCACTATGGCCTCAGGCTTCCTAGTCCTTCTTAGGCTTCTATAAAAATAAACAAACTGCGGAATATGAACCCAGATGTTTCAGAAATCAGAAAGCAAGAGTCCAATGAAATTGCTACCATGGAAGTATTTTTAAGTGTTTGCGTCTGGCAAGGCTGCGTTAGAACACAGTATTGCAGAGTTCAATTCCCTGGAGCCTTCAAGTATCATTTCCAGGAAGCTACCAACAAGTTAACAACACTTAAAGAACTGGACAAAGTGTCCTCTGAGAAAGGAGCATGCGCACTAAAATCTGCAGAATAAAGCGCAAATGCATCAAATATAAACTTTGCCTTCATTTTTATGCATCGCCTCTGCTGGAAGGATGAACAGAAAAAGGGGAAGCGATAAAGAGTAGTTTTTCTTAAGGTAACTGGACGAAATGTTATGGACTCAACTGTACGGCTGCAACCACAGGTTTAAGCCAGTATCAGCCAAATTATCCTTTAAAGGTATCTTTAAGGTATCACATTCCACATTAACTGGGATACTCTGATCACTATCACAGCAAGAGAGTAAGAAATGGAAAACTTTATACTTTACCTAATTTCCTACAAATCCTTTTAAAACTATCATTAACTTATCTGCATTTAAAGGTTTCACTAGGGGTTGGATTTTCAGGTGGCTCTTCACCTATAAAAAGGCAAAACTAAGGTGCAAAACACAGGAAACAGAGACTCTATAATGCTTGGATTGCAGAGACTTAGCAAACATTGTTTGGTGATGAGTTCTCACATCACAAATTGTGGAAGCGGGCTGTAAACCCTGTAAAAACACATTTCTAACTGAGCTTCCAAAGGGAAGTGAGGTCCCAGCAAGGTTTGGAATCATCATTCCCCAGATGCTTACTTTTGCAGTGCATTCAAGAGCCAGCCTCCTGCAAACCCCCAGCTCTTCAACTAGAGTGCTGAAACCCTCCTGTTATTTTTTCCAAAAACTTCTATTTTTCTACTTTTCAACATTTGCTTTAGTTTTAAATAATAAAATTCATATGAGGAGCTCTTTTACCTAAACCTCTCAGAAATAAAACCCTATTGCTCTCTGAACTGTTAAAACAACAAGAAACTGCCAATCTGCTGAGCTGCCCTCAATCTAGCTCCCGAGTTCAGCACAGTGAAAGGGCACCTCTGCCTAAGCAGTGCCTGCCCCAAACGTCACTTGCGTCCCACAGCAGGAAGTCCACCCAGCAGCTGCTGGCACACACTGCAGCAAACAGCATGGGCTATGTTTGTCCATTACCCTTTTTCCTTTTGGCTGGCGTCTCAGGTTCGTGAGCTCCTCTCCCCTTATACAGGAAGCTGGGGCCTCAAGCTTAATCCTCAACATTCAGTTCTCTTCTCTTCCAGCTACCAGTACAAACATATTCTCCCTGAATTTTCTTTCTGAAGGAGAGAAAGATTAACAAATTCCTGCAGCTGCACAAACAAGCTAAACATTATTCATCGAGACAGAGAGCAGATAATCCAAATCTAAAGGTACAAACAAACCTTGCAACACCACTACAACCAGATAACCACAAACGTCATAGTATCTTTATTCACGTTTCAGCATTACACTTCAGTCACTTCATGTGAGCCAGATGCAGCTGCTCTCAAGCACTTTCACTGGCTTTTGTGCAGGGCTGAGGAAGTGGCAGCAATAGCAGACTTGTAGGAGGTGGGTAAGATGAGGAAGATGTGGTTGCAAGCAGAAGAGCTTGGCTACAGCAGCCTGGGGACCCACTGCAACAGATCAAGAGGCTAAAGGGAGAAAGGAGTCTATAATTCTAATTTATCTTTTAGTCTGAAAGCAGCTGAGTTTCTCTGCACTAAGGCTTCTATCTCCTCCTACTGCTCTACCTGCTCAGTCCATGGCAGTCTCTGGACTCTACCATTGGACCTTTTCATCCTCTGAACAGCTTGGTTCTTTCTCAACCAAAGAGGGTGAATCTCCTTTTCCTCTTGGCCATTACAACATTGCCAGGACCACCCCAGTATGTTCCACAGGAGAAGAAAACCCAACCAACCAAGCACCAGATTTCTGTGTCTTAAAATGTAGTGTTTAGTAAAGTTATTTCTCTGTGCAGCCCCCTCCCAGCAGCTTCCTCAATTCCTTCTTCCTGAACTTCATGGTCTAAAATAGAGAAAAAAAACCTTCCTCTCATGCTTTCCAATTATTTTGGTGCTTCCTCAATTATTGACTCTAAGTAAAACTGCTATACTATATATAAAACCATCTGCAACTCAATTAAATGTATACATGCCACTTAAGAAGGGTAGGACTATCCAGTTTGCAGACTCACAACTCCTTCAGTTGCTGACTAAAATACCACTACAGTTTTTACTGGATTTAGTCTAAATAATTTTATAGTATTTAAAAGGTAGACAGCACAGCAGCAAATTACTGTTGACTTAAACACCAACTGTTGTATCGAGAGCCTCATCAAAAGGAACTGATGCATCTTCAAATGCCTGTGGTTCGCTCTATAAAACCAGCTACTCACCAAAAGTACCACAGGATGTGCGAAGGGCACCACAAAATGAAGACATATTAGGGACCCATCACTCTCTTGAGGTATTCCACAAAAAGCATTTGATATGTCTAAAGAGAAAAGATACTTTCTGAAAAGGGAGGGAAGAAGGGCTACTGCTTTAAGTGACAGCTGAATTGATTTCTTTTAGGTTGTTTGGCTTTCTGACTCAAGGTGTTGCCAGTAGTATGAATGAACCTGATGCTTTTGAACACTCATCCTTTATTCCATGTTCAACTACATATAAGTGGTTATGGGATCTCCATAATGTCTAATTATGTAACAGACAGGAGAAGTGGGAATGAAGAAAAATAAGTGACTCTACACAGATTAACTACATGCAGAATAAACCACACCAGCACACCTTTTCTGTATTAAAAAATGTATGCCAACACCAGCACAACTGTGATCTCTGCTGCCAAACTATTGAAATTTTGCAGTCACAGAAACTATGGAAAGATACATAAATCAATAAACAAAAACCAGGACACCCCCAGGATGAAAAAAGTTCTCAGTTTAGCCTTTCACTGCACGTCAGCTTTACTACTCTGATTTCTTTCTCCCAGCTCCTTGGAAAGCTCTCAAATCCAAATCCACTGCTCAAAGCTTTACACAGCAGTTCAGAAGAAGTCTTTCCAAAACAGGGTACAGAAGGACAACTTCACCATGCTTACAAATCGGCTGTCATGTTGGAATGTGTAAACAGGCATATATCTTATTTTTACTGCTGCATGTCAAACAGAACTACTACAAATATCTCAGGATTTTCTACAGACTAGCTACACAACTCCTTTCTTCTCAGTTTTTGCAGTGGATTATTCCACAAAAATCTTGAAATAGTCTGACGAAGTAACGTGAAAAACACAAGATATACATTTAGTTCATCCAGCCCCTTTCTATTTTTAGTGGAAACACCCAGCACGTCTTTTATTTCAGTACCGGCAGATTCAGTATATTCCCCACTGCATCATCCAGGTCACTAATGACTGACCAGTGCCAGACCTAGAACAGACCTGCTCTATCCCTTTCAAGGCCCTGAACTACTGATACATTACGCAAAGATTTCTGCAGCCATTTTATAGCAGTTCATATGCAGACCACATTCTTCTAGTTTGGAGTCTTAAAAGCTTCACTTCAACTCGTGGTAATCTACTAATTTTTCCTTCCCTTGTTACCAAGTTACAGAAATAAGTTCAGTTTCTTTGACATGGCTTATTTTTGAAAAGAAAAATCTGCTGGATATTATCGGTTTCCTTGGTTTCTTGTAATGTTGCTTATGTTTTTGTGTTCCTTTCTGAGAACTGAAATTAGAAATTATGAATAAGGCAGCTTGAGTATTACGTTCATTCTTCTAGGGGTTTTTTTTAGAAGCTTATTTACTTGTCCCAAGGTGTCAAAGGTAACAGCTCACAGCTCTGAAGTTGTATAGTTTCACACCAGCCACTAAGCATCCAGTGATTTAATTTGCCATCTGCTCTCAGTTAAAGTCTTAGCCAAAGACTGATACAAGCTTCCCTTCCCCCATTTTAATAAAATATTTTAGTGTCAGAACTTGGTTACTTCCTCTTCCTGCTGAGCAAGGAAGACCAAATCCTTCATCTTCCTTTCATTACTACCATACCCACCAATTCTGTGTCTTCCCCATGGCTACTGCTAGGTGCATGTTCTGGCAGGCACAAGTCTCAGGACATGAAAAATTAATCAAAAAAATTAAAAGCAACAAAAAAAATTCTTTTATACTTATCCCTCCTCAAATCATCCCTATTGGAAACTAGGTCAGACTCTCTGCAGGCTTCCTTCCTTCCTTTCTTCTTGTGCTGGAAAAACTTATCAAGTTTGTGAGTTACTATAATTTCTATCCTTCATTTGAACTGGGACAGTCTGTGCTTGTCTCCATAATAAAAAACACTGTTAAACTGCCATCTCATCTTAAATCCTCTTTCTCTTTCAGGTTTGCATCTGAAAGAACTCTGAGTCATGTCTCCTACTTCTCAGAGTTTATTGAGGTTTGCCATCTCATAGCTCACTGATTTTAATGGCTTTGCTCGCTCGCTCTCTCTTCTCTCCTTGAATTCTCTGATGAATGTCACCATTTCAGAGTCACCCTTTCCAAGCCACCTTCCACTTCTGTACTTTTGGTGTCTCCTTACCTATGATTTCAAAGTCACATCTTTAACAATTTCTTGGCTGCCTCTCCTACATCAAGCCTGTTGGAAAGCTAGGAAGATGCGCTGGATAATGTCTCCTGCTGCGCCCCTTCCCCAAGGGTCTAGCTACAAAAATCATTTCCACACCATCTTCCATGATTTGAATCACTCTGGGACTCACACAACATAAGGCACATGCTAATTGCAAGATGTGGTCAGGTACTTCAGTGAAAGCAGAGTAAGGATGCAAAGATGTCCAAGAAAAGCTATCTAACCCAATCTAATTGTACTGACATCACTAGCAGTGCTCACTTTTACAGCCTATTATACTAAGAGTGACAGAATCACAGAATTGTTTTGGGTTGGAAGGGACCTCAAAGATCATTTAGTTCCAATCCTCCTGCCATGGGCAGAGACACCTTCCACTTGGCTCAAAACCCCATCCAACCTGGCCTCAAACACTGTCAGGGATAGAGCAGCCACACCTTTTCTGGGCAACCTCCTTCAGTGTCTTGCCACCCTTGCAGTGAAGAATTTTTCCCTTGTAACTAATCTGAATCTCCCCTCTGTTACTTTAAAGCCAGAAGAGATATGTTTTTACAGAACATGGCCACTACAGAAGCTTTCTGGTGATACTATTTTACAGTAAGTTTTATTATTGCTAACATTTTATCTTACTCTTTAACTCCATAAATGAAGTTGAAGTATTTCATTAACGTGCCATAAAGACTCATCACAAAGCCTCTGGGTGCTTTACCACTTAACAGGGAGCACTCCTGAAGCTGACTTGCTACACTGAGCAAGGACAACACTGATGGTACATTGTTATGATGCACCATAGCAGAGGGCAGCAGCCTTTAAACAGCAAACGCAAACATTATTTTAAACTTGCAATCTTCACTGCTCCTGTTCATATGAAGTACATCTTAATCCACCCTACCACGCGTTATGTGCAAACCGCAAACTATCACTTCCCAGCATCTTCCAAGATCTCCAAAGTTCTTGTGTGGCTCAAAGAAGTGGTCACCGGGGAAGGATTCTGCCCAAACTGCATCCCCTCCTTTCACAGCCACAGCTTTTATGCTGTCTGCATCGCACCAATCCTTTTTCACTACTGCACAACTCAGATCTTTTTAAAAAATAATTGCTGTAACCAACCTTCATGTCCAGATGAAATATGAAAGTCATTTTAAGAGAGGTGCATATAAATCCTTAAGGGATGAATCTTTCTTTCTTACCAAGACAATTTCAGGCTGTTTTTTCAGAGTTTAGGAAGTGCCAGAGATGCAGGAACACACCAAAGTGATCTGTAATTCTGCTCAAATCCCCATATAAGCACCTCTCAACAGGACATGTTTCCCCTTTTGATGAAAATAAGGGCCCAACTTCAGCCTTTTCTGCCTGAGTTGCAAAGCTGCCCAGCTCCCTTTATGAAAGCTGCCACCAAGACCAGCATTTTCGCTCTGTGACTAATCACACAGAAATAAAAGTATTTTTGTTTGGTGGGTTTATTTTTAGTGAAGGTTTTTCTGTTTGTTTGTTTTAAGCTTTTTTTCTAAACTAATTCTGAACTCAAATGCCTTGGAGAGAACAAAAAAGCCCAGACAACCAACCAAAAAACTTCATGCTATTTTGTACTGACTGTTTCTTAATCCATCTTTGAAGATGGTGCAGCATATTGGTAGAAACACAGGCCCACAGGCTCAGCGGTCAGTGAAACACCAATGCAATTCTTTAAACTTTTTCTTATAGGTAGAATATAAACTGACCACCAACAGTTTTAACCATTATTAAGTATCCTTACAAGAACAGTTAAAAATTACATTGTGGCTGTCCCAGGTTGATTGTTGTTTTTTAAACACACTGCTTCTTAACAGCCTTGCATATGTCTAAATGTTCAGAGTAACACAAAGCTTAAACATTAAAAATGTATCAAAAAAAATGAACTGCAGAGCTCAAGGAGTTCAAATCAAAGAGAAAACAGAATGTTCAAGACCAACGATGCTTGCAGCTTATACTGACACTGAGAAGTTCCCATCATGTTTCAAGCAATAACCATCGTCACCATTGAGCACAGCTAACAGAGGAGGCCCCCAAAGGTACAACAATCTCTCATAACATCAATGTTTCTACCACCCTGCTCAAACTAGGCTATCGTTTGACATACAGGCATGCTTAAATCTGTTCAGCCACTCTGCATATATATGCGTGCCAAGCAGATGAAGAGAATCACATTTGTAGTGATGAATGAAATTACTACAGGCACATTTGTAATGCTTCATGTCAATGGCGACACGTTCATCTATCAGGTTTTCGACATGTACAACCACCTTTCCATCATGAGATGTCTCATTATACACTCCAGTGAAAGCAACCGCAACAATTAACAATCTGTTTGGCATATTTGGCTCTACAGGTAGCTCATGAAGTCAAAAAGAGAGTCATGAGAAA
Organism: Coracopsis vasa; assembly: GCA_026283785.1. Classification (NCBI taxonomy): domain Eukaryota; kingdom Metazoa; phylum Chordata; class Aves; order Psittaciformes; family Psittacidae; genus Coracopsis; species Coracopsis vasa. The sequence continues at coordinate 20,134 of JANHGB010020616.1, forward strand.
ATGATGAATCGTAAAGAAAACCAGTGTCATTTATAAAGATGACAGTAAGAGGTCAGACGCAATATACTTCCAGGAACTGACCTGATGACCCTTGTTTTTAAAGGAACAGGGCTGTAACCTTGTCTTAATAAAAAGTAGGTGTGCACTGAGAACACAATGTTTTTTGGACAGCAATGTAATAAGTAAATATTAACCACACTCCAAACATACTATTTGTTTTAGGAAATAAGAATCCAATAGATTACCAGTGGCAGATCACTAGGCACTACTACCAAGACTGCACCCCAAGCCTCCGTGTCAAGAGAGACCTTCTATGTTTCAAGAACTTTTGAAGCAACTCTTCTGAACTATTTCCGAGTACAGATTTCCAAATGCTTTTACACTAAATTATACGTGGAGAACTGCTAGTACATAGCCTAGTGCCCTGATTTTGGGGGTACTAGTCAAGATAGTAACTGAAGAGAATACACCATTGATGAAAGGTCAGAAGAGAAACAACCATGATCTACTCCACATGGAATCCCATTTTAAAAGCAAAGCCCTATGGGGCATTAAGAGAAAAAAACCCAAATCACACAATGTTTCTTCTACCTAACACAACTCCTGTTTAAACTTATGTTCAGAAACAGAGCCAAACACACAGAAAGAGAAGATGAGGCTGCAGCAGCTTGCCACATCACGTTGGAAAGATTTTTTATTTTTTTTATTTATAAACCTGTTTTCCATTTAAGTGCTTAACACTGTGGATAACACACACATTGATTAGCTGCTATTTTTGCTTCCACAGAGCTATCATTGACAGCAGTTTTACTGAAGACAGCCCCACAACAAGAACTGAAAATAGTAGCAGAGCTCTCATACAAAGTGATTTTCAGTAACACATCAAAAATACGCTGTCAAAGATTAACTTCTTGCCTCCGAAAGCAAAGACAATCTCTTAACTGCTGATCTACCGAACAGCAGTTATTAAAGAGACCTCTAGTCATCATACCAGAGACATACAGCACAATGTATTAATAAAAATATACCAAATACTGCTGGTAAATCAGTCCCCAAATTATGCAAAACTAGTTACGTGGATTATTTTTGTACAAATGCTTGGTGTTTTGCAACATCTGGCAAAGATGGGAAAAAAATCCACCTCCATAGCATGAGTTTTACTGTCAATGCTTCAGTTTTGGCCTTGCAATCCCATGGAGTGCCAAGTAATTGGCTAATCCACTTTCAGAAATTACTGGGGTTTGGTTTGGGTTGTTTTTTTTTTACTTCTCTTGAATAAACTGCAAAGCTATGCCTTGCCTTCCCCATCATTGCACTGAATGAGAATAAAGACTGTAGCTTATTATGCAGCTTAATGATATGTTAATCTTAAAGCAGAACACTGAAGTGAAACACTAATACTGTCACCAAAACAAACTAATAATCAGAAAATGTGCTATTGAGTGTGATAGAGCTGTATGCCCAAATAATGTGAGAAACCAAAGCAGTAATTAGCACAAATTGGTTTATTTGACAGAATTAACAGAATATAAGCAACTTACTACTATGATCCAGTTTAAAGAAGAGGAAAAGTTGGCTTCTTATGGACTAGTTGGCATTAAAGCAATAAAACAAAGGACACCGCAAAAGGTAAAACTTAAGCTAAAGAGAGGATATGTTAGAATTTTATGGGGAGATACAAAACTAATTTTACATATTCTTCTTCTTTGAAGTCAGAACTTGGAGGGATTTTTTTTTAAACAAGGTACAGAATTTCTACAGGAATACCTACCCTGTAATTTTTTTGAATCTTCTGTACTGAAAATTAATGTTCATGGTATTCTGATGAAATGCTAAGATAATAACTTTTAAAAGTATATATTCTCTTCTGGAAGCTGTGTCACACGAAGCATTAAACTATTTTACTTCTGCAGGTTCTGTGCTAAAAGAAGTTAGGGCAAAATGTAGTACACAAAAATACTGTCATCCCACATGTCCTGGGAAAGTTAAATTCAAGCAGCAGAGAAAGATCATCATATCCACAACAGTTTAAAAAAAATAAATAAAATACAAAGAACCCCCAGCACTAATACCACCAAACAAAAATCACTATTTAGTCTTTATAGTTGTTTTCTGTAACCTTGGAAGAGCATTTTGCAAGGGGTAAGTTGTCCCTTGTTGCAGTCATTAACCCCTGCTCTGGCTGCACCTTTGCACAGATACGACTGTCAGCAACTCATTTTTACAGATGAGGAAAATCAAGGAAGCTTAGTACTGACTTACGTCAGCTGCAAATACTAGTAACAGTTTATTAAAGATGAGTATTTTGAAGGATATAGATTCCAGCCTGACATTTGCATCTCTCTTGTGACCTACAGAACTTCCCGGCAACATCAGATATAACTGGCATGGAAAATAGGAACAGGCAGAATGAAAGAAGGGTTGAAAAAGCATCCCAGGAAAACACTCTGGGGAGAACTTAGAGGAGCCTTCCAGTACCTAAAGGAGCCTACAAGAAAAGTGGAGAGGGCCTTTTTACACAGGCATGTAGTGAAAGGACAAGGGGGAATGGCTTTAAACTGACATAGGGGAGATTTACATGAGATCTGAGGAAGAAGTTCTTCACTGTGAGGCTGGAGAGGCCCTGGCACAGGCTGCACAGAGAAGCTGTGGGTGCTCCATCACTAGCGGCGTCAAGGCTGGACAGGGCTTGAAGCAACCTGGTCTAGTGGAAGGTGTCCCTGCCCATTGGCAGGGGTATTGGAACTGGATGAGCTTTAAGGTCCCTTTCACCCAAACTATTCTGTGATTCTATGCTGTAGCTGTCAGCCTAATGCACAACAATCCTGTCCCTAACATGTTCAAGATGTAAAACCACAGTTACACAATCTTCTGGCAGAACTCTCTGCCACTGGCCATATGTTCCCATCTTCTCTTGTGAGAAAATTAACCCAGTAAAAGGGTGGGGGTCGAGGGGTAAAGGAGGGAGATTAACTATGGCTGAGACATACAACACTGTACAACACATGAGCATAAAAAAACCCTAGTGTTTGTGAGCCTGATTTTGCCTTTGTCTTCACCCTTATCCAAATAGTTTTTCTGGATATGTCACTGGGCAATTAGAAAAAGTTTATAGATTAGCGGAATGTTATTTACTGAAACACTTAGTAACTTCAGTATGGTGTCTCAAGAACCAGCATGTGAAATCCTTAACAAGGGAGTGCTGGAAAAGAGGAGTATCCCTTTCAAATGTACTCAACTTCCATTTTCCTATGTGACTTAATGATTTTGAGGGGTTTTTGACACATACTATGACTTAGTTGAAAGTGGAATTTTGTCTATTCTAGAGAATTTTAAAAGCTGTGCATACACAGTAGAGTAAGTACCTTCAAGAGGTCATTATGCTAAACTGAAAAATGGTTTAGATGAGTATATGCCCTTAAACTTAAAACCACTGCAAACATAACGGAAGGGAGGGCTTTTTGCAGAAGAATCATATTTAAGTGAATAAAGAACTGTTTAAGGAAGAGGGAAACATAGGACAAACAAGCATTTTATTACTGCTTTGCATATCTAGATTAACATTTTAACAGCTACCCAGAGAAGATGGAGTGAGACTCCATCTCACTAGAATAGTAGTAGAAAAGGCAACAGGTCCAAGTTGCAGCAGGATAAATTCCTCCTAAATATTAGGAATTAGAGTACAGAAGAAGGCCCCAGAGAGGCTGTGAAATCTCCATCCTTGGAGATACTAAAAACTTGACTGGACAGCTCTCAGAGCATCTTCAGCCCTGCAGATATCCCTTCTGACCTAAATTATGGCATGGTGGTACCATTACAATAACAAATCCTGTTACCTACAGACGAATAATGTATTTACGTGTAGTTTATGCTCCTGTATACACATGTAACAATTAATTCTCAGTTCTTTGAAGATTTATACATGACTATTTACAACAGCTGAAATATCACTAATGGGTTAATAAAAATACCAGTTTAAATAAAAAATCCTTTCTAACATTAGTCTGCCAGTCTTGTATGAACAATAATCCTTTTCTTTTAAATTCTTTTATGTAGCAGAAAATTAAAGCTTAGTATTTTTATCTTGAAACACTACACTGCCAAATAAGAAAACCTAAAAAGAGCTTGTGTGACATCTGAAAGGTGATTTTTTTAAAAACTGACATTTACAGCACACTGAATTCTTTAAAAGCTTTCATCCACCTTTCCTCTAGTTTAATGTTAGAAACCTTATTCTCCTTATTCTCAGTTTTCTGTTTACCCCCAAAATATCATTCTATCTTCTTTTTCTAGATTCTCACTATTTAGGCATCCTCATTTCCTTAAATCACTTCCTGGGACATTAATGATAGAGGTATAGAGCAAGCAATGCCATAGCCTGCTAGTAGAAATAAAATACCACCTTGTTAATCACGGTTCACAGAAAAAGGGTGAAAAATGTTAGCATCTCACAAATTGCCAAGTGCCTTGTAAACACTTAAGTTACAAACTTTCACCATGAATCTTACTGTGTCGAGCTCCAGCAGCGAGCTAAATTCTATCCTTAGTATCGAAGACTAGCACCATTAAAATCATACCACTGAGCATAAAGCTGAGCTTACAGAATTATTTAATCCAGTCCTAAAGCAGAATTTCGGAACAGAATTTTAAAGTCAGCTGCAAATTCAACCCTCCCAACCCGAAACACACAGCAACGACCTCCATTAAAATGCCTCCCCTTGAACTAGAGCTTAAACTCACACAAACAAAGTCCTGTACAGATGCCAAGCCATGCATACCTGTGGGATGAGACAAGATTCCATAATACTACAGCCTGAAGTGCACTAGAGAAGGAAGACGGCTACTAGGAAAATGGAGGCCCTATCAGCAGAGTATTGGCCAGACCCCCCCACCCTGTCATGGCCACGCAGCTCTGTGAAGGCTTCTCTATTGCTATTGCCATTCCCTCCACTGATGAGGGAGACCTGAAGCCAAAACCCAAACCACTGAAAAAGTCAAATGGAATCTATAAAAAGGTATCAACAGCCCTGAAGAGCTACGAAAATTTCATTTTGATGAGGTCAGCAAATTTATGCTTTCTGAACGCTGAAAGAAAAGTGCAGCAATTCTTCCAGTGGGATACAGACTTGGGTCTTTTTTTTTTTTCCCCTTAGCAGTACCCTGGACTATTAACAAGTATAGGTGATAAATCCAGTCAAAATCCACTCAAAATACTCATGTACATGTGATCTCTCCCCTTTCTTCCACCACAGCATCTCATCCTTCTACAAGCCAACATTAGCTATCATTTCAGATGAATGGATCCCCTTCCCCTTCCATAACTGAGTACTGATTTCCTTTCGATGCTGTTCACTTCAGAACATCAGGGAGCGAAAAGTTTCTTACAAAGACTTTTCATAAATAATTAAGCAAAGGATCACAGTATTGCAAGTATACTTATTTAATTCAGAAACAGAAAATTCAAACTGATTTTGTGGAACTGCCAAATGGTAAGCATATAAAAATGTTGGTGGTACTCACTCAGGAAGCCAGCTGACAAAATCCATCAGGGAAGGAATTAGATGAGGTGATATTTTATCAAATTCAGTTGCAGCTTTTTTGCAATGGGAGATTTGTTAACATCCTATAGAAACTGTGAAACCAGTCAGAAAGGCCCCTGGAATAATGCAGCCTTTCCATAACCCTCTATATTGTTCTCCTGGCTGCGTAACAGACAAGGAGAAGTTTCTCTACAGTTGCAAAACAACAAGCCCCTGCTAATGCTGAGATCAGGTTTGCCTCTGTGGAGTGAAGCAGTATGATTTCAGCATGGCGTAAACTTCCACAAATCACAATTTAAATACGCTGCCTGGAGCTTATCAATGAGCAAACCATGAAATTCTTGGCTGCAACAGGGAAAGTTTTAGAATCTTTTCAGCTTTTACTAAGTTACTGATTAAATTCAGCCAGGTATTTTGTTTGGAAACTGCAGCACAGGATGCACTTCTAGCAGGCTGAAGAATCACATTACCTAATGCTGCTCAGAACAGCGGGTTTCAAAATTGGAGAGCCCGTTTTAACAACCACCCCCAACACTGCTAAACTTAGAGAAGCAGAACACCACCAACAACCACTGAGATTTTTTTTGCCAAGTTTTCCCTCTTCTTCTCCTCCTCCTCTGAAGAGAAGCTACAGATAAATGGTGGCACTCTGCAAGTCCGTATCCCTGGTTACATTTCAGTGAGGCACATACAGAATGCAGAGCAGATGACAAAATTGTCAAATCAGGATTTTGAACTCCATTCCACCTATCTTTGCTGCAAGCCAAGCACAGAGGTCAGGGGAAAACTGTGCACACTTCGTTCACTGTTAACCAAGTCCCCAGGACAGCATTCACGTCATCCTAAAGCAGGTAACTACAGAAGTACAATCAACTGCATCCTACAAGTGCCTGTGCTTCCTCCATCAATTATAAAAAGCAAACCCACATTATTTACATGCACACATTACAAAGTCACATTAATTTTTATTAAGCAAAGATTTTTTTTTTATCAAGCCCCCCCTCCCGTCACCAAAAATCAAAAAATACTCAAACACACTGAATAAAATGGAAGATGCCCTGTCCTCTAAGTTTATCAGCTAAAGTTCCTGACCACCCAGTATGGCATAGCAGCATTTCCATTTTTCAGACATGAAAACACTTCCAGCATTGCTAGCAACAGCTGGAGTACTTGACCAAAAATGTTCTACTAGATATTTAAGTACTGCGCTATTTAGAATTCCTCCAAGCAAGGCAAATGACTGTAGTTAATATACTAGTGATGGCAGAAAGTGTTGTTCCTAAGAAAATATTACCAAACTAACAGCAAAGATGGGCAAGCACATCATCTCTTTCAGTCATGCATCCGCAGCTGAGGGACAACAGAACAGCTGGCTCAGCTTTGCCTCAGAAAAGACCAAAGAGCTGAAATTCACACAGGTAGTATCTGTGAATAAACAAAGCATGAAAAACAGCCAGCAGGGAAGGGAGTACAGGATAAGCAGTGAGTGCCAGGGCTGTGGGCACCTCCCAGCACCTCCTGGCTCCACATGGGACAAGAATAATTACATGTGGTCCATCCCAGTAATCAAGAAAAGTGGCATATTTGGCAACTTTGACCAACAGGCAGGTCATGGTTTAGAAGCACATTGGTATTATTTCCTGTGACTGTTCCAAGGGCTGCATTTAACCTCTGGGAAGTGATATGAATAGATGTGATCTTTTCCAGAGGAAAGGGTGCTAGTGGTCAATTTTACCCAAACATGGCCAAAAAAGTGTCTTCAGTTTAAGCATCCAAGTCCTCTGTTCTGTTGACATGTTTTTATTTTTTAACTAGAAGAATTAAAAAGCAACTTCCCTAGTAAATACTTGATGCTCCCTTTCATTAGAACACAAATGAAGAATTTAACACATTCATATTCAACTCTCTTGCTCAATACATTTTCAGTATTATTTAACAAGCCAAGGCAACTGTTTACAGAGAAGTTAACCCATGCAGACTTTGCAAAGAAAAAACAAGGATTTACAGGTGGTTTGCCACTTAGTGAACTTGAGAAAAAGTGTTTCTGAATAGTGCGTATGAACAGAAACCTTATTAGGAAAATACTCAATGTTTATTTTGTTCAAACACAACACCAAACAACCGTAAGAAATGTTTAGTTATTTTGTATGATAAAAAAGAAGGCAAAACCAAAACTGCTTTCAAAGACATCTGCCTACTGGACTTGGTAGCCATTTCCACAACTGCAACATTTTATCAGCTATTTAACTGAAAATACAGGATACAGAGTCCCAGACAAATCACAGTTGCTGTGCACATATGCTCTTAATTAAAGCACGAAAGCTTGTTTACTCCTGTTACTACTTGTAACAGCCAGGTTGCTGACTATATCTAATCAGGTATTAAGAAGTTGAGATCTGTGAACCTGTTTTCCAGTCAGAATTATGAGGGATTCAAAACTGTGTCATTATTATCCAAAACAGAAATCATTCTTGACTTTATTAGCAGAAGAGAAGACAAAGCCATTTATTACTTGAAGGCTATCATACAAAGTCCACCTGCAGTGGGACTTCAGAAATCATATCCAGAATAAAATACCCAGAGGTTTGCTTTTTCTTTTTTTTTTTTTTTTTTTTAATGTCCATGTAAAGCCTTTCATTTTGGAGAGAACTTGGCAGAGATTAGCATATGCAAATGCACTGAACCAGGGAGGATTTTTTCTAGTACAAAGAGTCTGCTGCAAGTTTCTAAGGTTGTAACTGGGCATTTTAAAGCTGACAGGGAACAGATAGGTCAATAACCTTCGAATGAAAGAATCTATTAAAAGCAGACCTTTAAAAGCAACCCCTTCTGACATCTTCGGTTAGTATTTATTCAACTATTTACCAACACTTATGGGTAACTAAGCACTATTCACTATGAGTAAGCTTTGGAGAATTAGACGCTGAATAAAAGGTTTAAATGCCAGTACTCTCAGCCTGTTTAATTTTTATTTGGGTTTGAGGTTTTCTTTTGTCTAGTTTCTTACAAGTACTTTCTAATTAGTAACATTAGTTTGGAACCAGCAGTTCTCTTCATGTCTGTTATAGTTTGGACAGAAATCTCTACCATACTTTGGGACAGTATCGGTGGGGTTCTCTCAGGACCGCATATACCTGCTGAAAGAATACTGATAGTTGCTTCCTGATGGGCCAAAAATTGATTATTACAGCTCAAACAGATAGTACTTATCTGTGTTTCCGTGTGTACCCAAGGAAAAGACAGCACTGCCATTTGAAAGGGACAATAGTTCAAAATTCCTCTTGAGCAAGACAGAATTTACAGGCAGGCTAGGACTTGGGAGTGGCAACAGTTTGCAGAAATGAAGAGTTGTAGGAAACAGGCACTAAACACCACAAAAAACTCTGAACAGGGAGGTCCCACTCTCCACAGTGAAGCCAGAATCTCTAACTGCAAATTTCTGTCTGCCAATGTTAAAATCATAAAATCAATTTTTATAAATGTAGACAAGTTAAGATCTTACATTATAAAGTAGACTGTTAAAAAAAGCAGTGATGGCGATGTTGCAGTAATGACTAATGGCTAGAATGATAGCCAAGATATAACAGAGAAATGTTATTTCATGATATTGAGTATTTTGATACACAAATACTACACAAGTCTTGATCAGTTCTGCATCTAATAAATGCCTTGTCAGGGAAAACTGTGAATGCTCAGCAGGGTATGTCTCAGGTCCTTTGTCCTGCTGAAAGGGTATGAAGTGCAAGAAGCACCATGCCTCGAATATTTTTATTTCCCATACAAGAACTTTTTAACACTGGCAGCCAAGAAAATACAGGTTAAGATTTTTAAGGTTTCAGTTCTTCCAGAGTGTTCTCATGTCATTCCAGCTCTGCTCAGTCATCTGCCAAAATTCGTCTCTGTAGGACCGATCACAGCATCTAAAAACTGGTAGACCAGAAAAATCTGGAAATCCTTTTTCAATCATTGGAGGAATACAATTTTTTTAGGTAAAAAAAGCATACTCTTCATTTGCTCTCATTGATTAGGATTCTTAGCATCATCTTTCTAAAATGTTATCCTTTATACCACCTGAAACTAATATATGCAGCACTATGATTACATCAGACAAATTGTGGCTCAAGGAAATATCACAAGCACCTGTGTGTAAGATGGGAAAGAATTATATTTTCCACCAATATGGCAAACTGATGAAATATTCATATTGTATTAACACTAAGCCCAACTCTAAGAAGAATGAAGACAAATCTACCTCAAAAACATGTTTTGGAAAAGTAGCTTTTTTAAATCAAGAAAAAATGTCATGCACTATTTTTTATTAATGCAAGTGCTTGTCTTCTGGAAAAAAATACAAAGCACATATATGGATGGACAGTATACTTAGTAATGAGTATTGTACCAATTCAGCTATAAATATCTGATTAACTGTTGGCTGAGCTTAAAAAAAATTAAAAAATGCTGGCAATAAGTTTAGGTCATAGTGCATGAGGAACTATCAGTCATGCTCTTTCATTAGTGATTAGCTCCCCACTGACATGTGCTTTGCTTTTCCTGAAGAGGTTGGTATGTGGTGACACATAGGGAAAGTGAAAGCTTCTTTGGCAAACCAGGGAACAAACTGAAGATATGTTGTAATAAGCTGATTTTACAGTGTAAGATCCCAGGATCCAAATGGATTCACAAATAGTGAAGCCTCAGTAATCAACTTCATGTCACCGTTTAACTACTAAACGGTTTGCCAAGGCGAAACAGAGGGTCTTAACAGACCACACATAACTATCAGGGGCCATTTACACTAATCTCACTGAATTTCACTGTTTGACTCTGAATTCTTTGTATAAGCACTAAGTAAACTAGTCAGTTTTAATCACTTCAAGGTGATAAAGGTTACAGTAAGCTGATACACTACAAACGACAGCCATTTACATCTTGAATATAATGAAATGATAGTTTATCTACAGTGAACACTTGTGGTTATCTGACAAAAACAGGTCAAAGGTTCCAGGCGTTTTCTTCTGAAATTACTCAGTGCTGCCTCTAATGACTGATAATTGAAAGCAGAGGCTGGAAATATCAAATGTGGTAGGTGACAGATAAGCAACAGATTAATGCAAGTACTATGTTACAGGACACTAAAAGGTCAGAGGCCCTAGGAATTAGCTATTGTGCTACTGTGAAAAGACAGACACCGAATAGCTGTTTACCTCATTCTTGCTGTTCTCTCCAACATTCAAATTCTAGAAACACGTTCTCTTCCACAATTAAATGATTGAAAATAACGCATTTTTTACAAAATAAGGCAGCAAATGTTTTGTAGGGCATGTGGATAGTAGAAAATATGTGATCCTAGAGCAGAATTAAGGATTTTGGGTTTTTTTTAACAGCTGTTCGAGGTATGAATATTTCAATGAAGTGCATCAGAGAGAAGTTAAGGAGCGCATTCATCAGAACATCACTCTCAGTTGAGGAGACAAGATAACAGATTTTTAAAAATGTTTTTTAAAACTTTGTAACTTTGTTTAGGCTTTTACACCATAGAAAATGAACATTAACTTCAGCTACTTAACCTAAGCTTAACTTTAGCTACTTCGCCTAAGCTTATCTCAGCAAGTATCTCTTTCATCTTTTTACTCTAGAAGTCTTCAAAATGCAAAATCTAATTCAAAGTTTTTTTGAAGTAAATGACAGCCTTTTCTTTCTGCCCACTGGCCTTTGAATGAGAGCTGCAATCTTCTTAAAAAGCTTTTAAATCAAGTGGATTTTTAAAGTCCAGGTGTGATGAAAAATACTTTGCCAAAGTCATTATTAAAAAAAAAAAAAGATAAAAAAGGACAATATAAATACTTGGGTAAGCACTATTGCTTTGATAGGTTTAATCTGGTTCACAGAATGATCAGAATCCTGATCTGGGCTCAGGAAATCTATTTTGAGTTAGACATCAAAATTGATAAAAACAGTTGCCTGTCCTTAAAGGATTGTTTCAGACACCAGAGATGGCTGCCTGATATAGTCAGCGGAGAGACGCTTCTGTTTGTTAAAGGTCAACTGCCTTGCACCATACAGTAAGAACAGAGCAGTTTATCTACATTTCCCCTTTACTCATCTGCAGCTGCAGAGAACAGGACCAAGAGATAGCTCTTGCTTGGTCAAAGGACATTTCAAACCTTAACATCTGCTCTCAATGACCATATCCTAAAATCCAGGATGCTGAGTATCCCAGCAGTGTGACATCCTGGGCCACTGCACAGAAGAAATGCAGGGGTTGGGGGTCAAAACTAAATGAAATGAGCTTCTGTTCCCATATCTCTTTTTTTTTGTTATTATTCATTTAACATTAGGCACTTACTAGATAACAATTCAGCTGAGTATTTTAATTACAAAGCTTCAGAGTCATACAGTCACTTGCTTGTTCTCCTTTTAGTACTAAGTCTTCTGCATTTCTTTTTACCCATTTTCATCAGCAGCATAAGGGGGGGCTGGTGCCCCCATGCATAATCTGTAGCCAGTTGTAAAGCGATGTACGTGATTTACTCTTAGTAACGCTCCCCTTTCCTACCCGTCTCCCTCCCCAGGTTGAGGTGAGGGGTTGCACAAGCTTACATTGCACAAGCTTCAGTCATGTCTGCCCATGAGTCTTGGGGATATTCAGAATTCACCTTCTGAACTGAGATCTTTTGTGAACTCATCTCTGATCAAAGTGGATCAGCCTGTAATCAAAGCCCAAGAGCAGACATATAAGGATCCAAAAGAAAGCCCTGGCCTTTCTAAGCTCTGCACCCACCATGATGGATGCAGCTGCCCAGGCAGAGCTCCAGTGGGAACATGCTGCCACCCAGGAGCCAGATGCCAGCTATGCCCCACTCTTACACTGGTATTACATGGCAACAGTAAGCAGACCTGTTGGAGGTGTGTCCAGGTAGAGGAGCTCCTCCGCTTGGTGACAGAGCATGGGTTGATCTACATGACAGCAAGTCTGCTGGCGACAGATGGGGAAGGTGGGGTTCACCTGACACAAAGAAGGAAAAGAATCTTTGCACAGGAGTTTGCAGGTCTCATTGGAAGAGCTTTGAACTAGACTCAAAGGGGGGAAAGGAATAAAACCAGGCTCGCTAAAGATAAGCCTGGAGCAGCATGCCAGTGTTTGAGGAAGGGTGCACTAGTGTTCATGTGCTAGAAACAGTGAAGCACCTGATAATGGTCATGAAGGAATTGGGGCTTGTCCCCCCCCCCGGCCCCGAAAAGTGGCATAATCAATAGACCAACTGAAGTGCATCTACACCAGTGTATGCAGAGGGCAGCAAACAAGATAAGCTGGAAACCATTGTGCAGCAGGAAAGCCATGACATGTTTGCTATCACAGAAACGTGGTGAGATGACTTGCACAACTGGAGTGCTGCAGTGGATGGCTACAAACTCTTCAGAAGGGATAGACAAGGAAAGAGAGGTGGTGGAGCATCCCTGTATATTAGGGAGTATTTTGATTGTCTAGAGCTTGATGATGGTGACAATATGGTTGAGTACTTATGGGTAAGAATCAGGGGGAAAGCAAACAAGGCTTGACTAGCCTGATCTCCTTCTGTGATAAGGTGGCTTGCTTAGCGGATGAGAGAAAGGTTGTGGATGTTGTCTAGCTAGGCTTCAGTAAAGCTTTTACACCATTTCCCACAGTATTCTCCTGGAGAAACTGACGACTCACAGCTTGGACAGGCACAGTCTTTGCGGGCTAAAAAACTGTCTGGATGTCCAAGCCCAAACTGTGGTGGTGAATGGAGTTAAATCCAATTGGCTACTGGTCACAAGTGGTGTTCCCCAGGGCTCATTACTGGGGCCAGTTCTGTTTAGTATCTTTATCAATGTTCTGGATGAGGGGATCGAGTGCGCCATCAGTCAGTTTGCAGACAACACCAAGATGGGTGGGAGTGTCGCTTTGCTGGAGGTTAGGAAGGCTCTGCAGAGGGGTCTGCACAGGCTGGATAGATGGGCCAAGGCCAATTGTATCAGGTTTAGCAATGCAAAGTACCAAGTTCTGCATTTGAGTCACAAGAACAGAAGGAAGAGTGGCTGGAAAGCTGCCTGGTGGAAAATGACCTGGGGATGTTGATCAATAGCAGGCTGAACATGAGCTGAACATGAGCTGAACATTGTGCCCAGGTGGACTAGAAGGCCAAGAGCTTCCAGACCTGTATCAGAAATAGTGTGGACAGCAGAACTAGGGAAATGATCATCATCCTGTACTTGGCACTGGTGAGGCTGCACCTTGAATACTCTGTTCAGTTCTGGGCCCTTCCCTACAAGAGAGACATTGAGTTGCTGGAGTGGGTCTAGAGAAGGGCAATGAAGCTGGTGAATAGTCTGGAAAACAAGTCTTATGAGAAACAGCTGAGAGAACTGGGGTTATTTAGTCTGGAGAAGAGAAGGTTTAGGGGGGATTTTATTGCTCTCTACAATTACTTGAAAGGAGGTTGTAGTGAGGTGGGTGTTGGTCTCTTCTCCTACAAGCGATAGGAAGAGAGGAAATGGCCTCAAGTAGCACCAGGAGAGGTTTATATTTGATATTAGGAAAAATTTCTTCACTGAAAGGTTTGTCAAACATTGGAACAGGTTGCTCAGGGCTGTGGTTGAGACACCATCCCTTGAGGTATTTAAAAGATATGTAGGTGTGGCACTTAGGGACATGGTTTAGTGGTGGACTTGGCAGTTCTAGGTTAATGATTGAACTATTATCTTCAAGGTCTTTTTCATCCTAAACAATTTTAAGATTCTATGATCCCTTAAGTAAAAAATGTAGGCAGGGATTGGAAATAGATGTCCCCAAAATTGCATTCCATACATATCCTAGCTAAACACAAAAGACCTTGTCAGAAACTTAATTGAAATCCTGATCCCCTTCGCACTGGGGCAAAACTATTTCTTTAATCACTGAGAATTTTGCTTAATTAGGAAGGGTAAGTCCACAGACACTTTACTTATTTTCATTGCAACAATTCTGTTTCTTAAGAACTGCTTTATTGCAGTACTGTATATTTGAGTTCCTCTGTATTTATTATTATTAAACTGGTTGTATTTAAAGTAATTATAGATTTACAGATGTGGGTTTGAAAAAATGATATAAATTTCTTTTACTTAAAATATACTTTCTCATTAAAACACAAAGCAGAAAGCTTGATAGGTCATATTCTGAAGCAAGTTGCATGGCTGTGAATTTAGAGCTATTTCACTAAATTCTCTATTGTCAGGTCAGCTACTGATATCAATGAGCAATATTTGGCTATTTTGCTTAACTAAATTAGGAACGGTATGAAAATCTAAATACTGTGCAGCTAGTGGCAGTTTCAATAAAAGAAAAATCATCTATTATTTATCAAATGCAGACTTTTAATGGTAGAACATCCCCTCCATAACTGCACAGAATTACTGAAGTGTATGAATTCCAAAGTAATTCAAGTCCAGATAAAGTTAATGAAGAAAACCTTCAGCAACTGTAATGGAACCTAAAACAAGAATGAAAAGGAAAATCATTGCTAAATTATTTTTTCAAGCACACATTTGTTTCCTTTCTTTGTGTCCCATAGAAGAAATATATTTCAATATCCCATCCTTATATAAAAAAAAGTTAAAATATTCATATATCTTGCCAACTCGTTTAGAATTATGTCTTCTGAGAATGACCAGGAAAGCACTGTTCTGTTATTAAAATTTTAAGTTCTTAGTATTTTTGTTGTCAATAAGATGTGATAGAGTCTTACCAATTAACTAAACAAACATTTGAAAAAGTCAAAATAGTTTGAAACACTAAATTATTATTAAGGTGGACTTTGAAATTATGTGATTTCTGCTTTCTAATCCCCTCAGAATGTACAGGCAATGTATTTAACTTTACTAAGTGATAGGCAGCAACTAGGCAAATAATGGAAATTACAGAAACATGGTAGAATATAAGTGAATATGTAAAAGGATAATTATTTGGGTTTTCATGAATTATTTTAAAAATTACAGCTCAGTTAATAATTAAAAGCTTTCAGCATTCACCCTGAGCAGGAAAGAGTTCCCAGGAACTGTATAACAGTGCCTGCCAGCAACTTCTAGAAACACAGACCTAAAGAAATGTCTCAACCAAAGAGGCATACTGTGCTTGGCTTTTTCATGCGTAATCTCCAGGTGTTCTGTACAGTGTGAGATTACCTGCGATGCTTTCTTACTACTTCACACTAAAATACGGGATAAAATAAATGTTTTAATGAAATTGCTGGTCTTCATTCAATAGCCAATGTTTTGTTGAAAAATTCATTGGTATACATGTGTTATTAATTCAATTTACTCTTCTTCTAAGTCAAATGCACTTGCACAACACTGCAGCTGTTCCAATAATAATAATTAAATGCTGGAAGGCTTTCAGTTGTTGATACAGAATAAATGGAAAAACAACACCCTGCTTTTCTTATGTTGGTTTGATTCTGGCTAATGCAAGACTAGGTTGATGCAGAATAAATGGAAAAACAACACCCTGCTTTTCTTATGTTGGTTTGATTCTGGCTAATGCAAGACTAGGAGTAAGTAACCAAAATAAAGAGACTGAGTTTTGGAAGTGAAAAGAATTATGATAGTTTAAGTCTGGGTATTACCAAGGTCCTAATATAAAAGATAGTTGACAAAGTGACTCCTCAAAATCTGCTTTTGCTTCTGCTTTCAACAGTATAATGCACTATATCCTTTAACCTCCCAAATGTAAAACTTGACAGCTGCTCAGCTGTAGCATGAAGCACAACAGAAGATACACTACGTATATGTGGAGTTTTTTAATTCTGTTAACAGTGGTATAATGAATCTCAGATGAATGTTCTTTCATAAATTTTAAAGTTGAAAGCCCCGCTGGTCACAGCTTCTGGGATTAACAGTAACAGGTCATATTTGAACCTATTTTGCATTGTCAGTAGTAACATGTGCCAAAAGAGGTAAACATCACAACAAGGATGCCTCTGGCAGGAAGCAGTGAAATAAAAAATCACACGCAGTTTGCTATTTTAGAGGTAATAAATAAGAACCCTGTGATTTCTCAATTGGTTTAAGTCACACTGAATTGAAAAGGCACTCCAATCACAAATACCTATGTTAAAAATGCATACCTACTAGATTTCGGTTGTGTTTATTTTCATCTCTGATAAATCTTTACTTGAAAGAATCAAACAGACCAGAGAAAAGGTCACTCTGTTATGTAGTTCTGAGCTAACGCATAGACAAATTAGCCAGTCCTCACACCACGATACCTGACATTGTTAATTCAGTGGTGTCTATTTTTCCTGGGCTTTGGCAGAGCCGGTATATTTTGGTAGCATCTGTCAATAGACTTCCATTTTTTTCCATATTTAATTTTGTTTTTCTCTAGTCACAGGTTGTCACAAAGAAAACTAACAATTGTTCCCAGGTTTCTGACTGTGTGTGAAAGTCAGGATGTCAGATCAACACAACCTCAAGGTTAACAAATGACAGAAGAAAAGATCTCTCTTGGGTTCAGCTGCAACTGAATAAGAACAAAAGTTATACCTCTGGGATCCAATGGTCAGAAAATAGGTGTAAGTTATAACTGTTTTGACACTGTAAAAGTATACAGATGGAACATAACTTCTAAGGAGGGTGAAAGGGCATATATCATCATAGGACAACTGGCAGGGGAGTAAAAGCTAAACATTAAAGCCCACTCTGTCTTCTCACATCTTCTTAGTTCCTGCTCATGTTAACCCTCTGCTCACTTCCACCCAGAGGTGGCAACTCACTCCACTATTTACCGTTCACACATGTCATCTAATAAACTTCCATTTCACACTTTGGGATTTGTTGGAAAAGCTTCCATGGGAGCTGTGTCTGCATGCCAAACTGGATAGGCACTATTTTCTGCGTACCCTGTGCTCACATCTGAGTATTTTAATATTACCCAGACCCATTAACACTGACCAAACAATCCAGCTGGAACATCAATGGGGAAGGAAACCATCAAGAACATCTCATTTAGAGAATAGAAGAGTATAAATTTAAACATATTTTTATATGCTATATTATAGATAAGATATTAAACACATCAGCAAAAAAATAGCTGATCAAGGGCTATGTGCTTAGACAGAATGCCAGCATGGCTCAAATGAATTCAGAGTTCTTCAGATTTGTGTGCACAAATGTATAGTGGGGAAATTACTGTACTTAGTCATCACCTTAAAAATGTAAAGAGATTGGAATTTCATCTTTAAGAATTACTAGACCTCATTTTGAAGGTGTGTCCTGTGCATGCTTGCTACTGATCAACACCAAGGCCCTACCTAGAATTGAAGCAGTCCTGCTGAGAAGGAGTTATGGGGCCAGAAGTACAGCAGCTACCAGGAGTTACACCCAGGGGCAAATAGGAGGAAGATGAGGAGGAAGAGCAGCCAGGAGACTGGGCAGCAGTGGTGAGGAGTGGCATTTTCAGACAGCAGGTTTTAACAGCCAGCTTGGGAGCTGGCTGTGATTTTAACAGTTTTTTATATTGATTCAAACTGCACCTTCTCCTCTGCAGCTCTGGTAATCTAATCTGATCATGATTTATTCTCGCAAAGAGAAAATTTCACCCACATATAGCCCCCCATATGGAATAAGTCTCCTCAACAAGAAGGAAAAAACACCTGGACTTCTTTATTTTCCTGAAAGAAACTTGAATCTTACCAAAGTTAATGAACATTTCAACCCTCTTTCAGGGCAGAAACTCAGTGACTTTTAGTGCAAAGGTCTCTGCGTTGGCCATCCAGCATTGCACTACCTGCACTGCCAGAGGCAAGGAAAACCAATCTTCACAAAACAATATTTGTACCATGAAACAGCTCAGATTAACTCCAGGTAACATGACAATAGGTGGTGATCCCTAACATAGCTTTGGACAGACTGGGAAGAGAGACACAGGAGTCTCAAAAATGATGTAAAAACAAGAAAATAATTTCCAAAGAAGAAAGAAAAAGCATGACACTTTGAGCACACAGACCTGTTCATCCAACAGTTACCTGAGCAAGATCATAACTCCACTCAAAAAAAAAAAGTATGAATGATTGATGTCAATGCATAAGACAAAAGTAAAATCCCCTTTCTCTGTAACCACTGTCACAGAGTTACAGAACAGCTGAGGCTGGAAGGGACCTCAGGAGGTCATCTGCTCCAATACCCTCCTCAGGCAAGGACACCCAGGGCTGATTGCCCAGGACCAAAGACATGCTTATATCATTCCTGAATTTTCACTGTTATTCCACCTGGGACTGCATTTCTCATATTCTATGCCAAGTTACATACAAACTCAATACCCACCCTGATTTGTAGAGGTATCCATAGGTGTTACACATCTCTGGAACAGCAGAGATGATCTCCTATAGCTCATATTATGTGTTATAACACTGATTTAACTTTTAGTAGTTGAGCTGATGTACCTCAGACAAAATGTGTGTATCTTTCTGAGCAGAGGGTAAAAGAATGAGCAAGGAGTGGGAAACTGACCACTAACATAGTGCTTTTATTTCAAAAGCAATTATTTTTTGTACAAAGCCATTAAGAATATTTGGCAAGCATTTTACACCATCTGATCCGCCTTTGCCTTCGTAGATGCGTGTGCTAAACCTTTGTTTCTACTAGGGCTAGAAGTGACTACTGCTCTAATCTTTGGTCATAGGCCTGGTTTTCTTTTTCAAATTTAGAACCATTCATTGCCCATCTCCAAAACTGGAAGCATCACAGTCTTCTTTCAGGCACTTGCTTTCATTCCAATTTTGATGAAAGCACACTCCCTACCTGTGGACAAGCTGAAGCAGCATGGTTTAATGGAGTCCATTGTAAATCTCATTGACCCAAGGTTATATAATGTTAACAAATGATGCTTAATTCCTATACAACAGTAGATGCTAAGGGAAACACAGGATGAACAGGTCATAACTTATTCAGGAGCTGTGGCCATGGAGCCAGTTTTAAGCTCATGCATGTCCTTGTTTCATTGCTTCCAGTCCTGTGATGATCCCCTTTTACGTTAGGCCTCTTCTGTACACACACACATACTAGTTAGCACATCCTTTGCATTTTTTCCATTTCTAAGGAATAACTAAAAATATGGGGAAAAAAACCCACAGCTGCTTGGAAACCAAAATGGTAGCAATATGTTGTTAATCTTAATGAAATTACTCCCTTACTCCCTTACTTATTCTGACCCAGTGAATTGCAGCCTGAACTTGATCTGCTTAGTATTCACTTCATATCATAAACTGTCTCTGGATTTTCCATTACTCTCTCTATATATGCATATATGATGATGGCTTGACTTCGCGAACGAAGATTTTGGGAAGGGCTTTACCCACGCTTACTACAAGCGTGCTGATGACT
>JANHGB010020620.1:2327-21715 GCA_026283785.1 Coracopsis vasa
CCCAACGGGCATCCCCGGCCATTAAAATGCCACTAGAGGGCAAGCGAAGTACTAAGAGCTTACCATGCTCAAGATCTCCAGCAGCAACCTTGGCATCACATTTGTACCAAGGCTGCTCTAAACACTTTTGAGGAATAGAAGGAGTAACAAGAGAGATGCAAACCTAGTTTAGCATACTTCAACACTGCTTGAGTGGGAATATAGATTAGTAAGGCTTTTGCTTACAAAATTATCATAATTACTACTTTTTTTTGCTGTAATAACAACCCATACAGTGTAGACAATTACAGACATAAGACGAAATCTAAAAAAGTAACTATTTGAGCTTTGAAAAAAAGGGATCATAGTGCCCTGGAATAATCACCTATATATTATGGATAATAGCTGCACTGGAGACAGAGGACATGAGGGGACAATTATATTTTAAATAAATCACATTCCTCATCACTTCTGTTACAGGCACAGGATTCAGTGGGTGTCAGCCCAAGTATTAGCTTCAGGGTTTTGATTTCTGGGACAAGGCTAATATGACTTCTAGCACCTCAGGTGCCCTGAGGAATGTTCTCAGGCAACTTGTAAAATACTGCTTTTGCGCCTCTCTGTCTTGCCATAATATCAGGCTATAGGAATTTAACAGCGACATTCTGGCACCTCCCTTGCAAAGGTGAGATTTAGACTAAGTTTGAAATGCTACCGAAGAGCATGTCCTGCTTTAATCACCAAGCCCTTATAAAATACAGCACAATAAAATGAAAAGTGCAAAGGGTGGTTTCTTCTTTCTTTTTTCATTATCTAGAGAATTTACACAGAGAAGCTTCAAGTATTCACTCTACAAAAGTGTGATTAATAGGTTCACCTTCCAAAAATTAACCTATCACCATGATTGCTAGTATGAGTTTTCTTACTCTTGTCTTCAGAATTAGAAATCAGTTAGGGAGGGATAGACTTGGACAGTGTTAATATAGGCACTTCCTGGCTTTCTTTTGGTGAAGAGCTCCATTACATCACAAACAAGAATGATATGACAGATGCTAAAACACTGTTGGCATTTCAATGTAATCAAACTTGTCATATCCTATAGCCTCCCTTGTGTTGACACAGCAGGACATCTGGGACCTCTTAGCTACCCAAAAAGAAATTTTTGTTTTGGATCTTTGACACAGTTATAAAAATTTGTGCTGGCCCCACTTACTTTGTTGCTGCTGCTGTTTGCAGTCGGCCTCTAATTCCTAGTTTTGTCAGCTTCTTCATCTGTTTTGGCTTGAAAAAGTAGCACTGAGCTTCCTTTTTTATTGAGAAGTTTATTTTAATCACTCTGTAATTAGCAGCTGCACAGGTACTTCCCCATCATTCTTTCAGAAGATGAAAAGAGATGAAAAATAGTTTGTATAGAGAACACAGATCTCCATTAGAGCTGCAAACTGCACAGTTAAGATTTTTAAAACTGAGAAGAATCATCTTGGCTGTATATCCAAACATATTTGAGAATATCTTTAAATGTGGTTGGAAGACACAGATCACACCGGAAGTATACCGGCCTTCCTGTATGTTTTCATAGATCTTGAAGGCAAAGATCATAGAATCACAGAATGGTTAAGGTTGGAAGGACCTTAAAGATCATCTAGTTCCAATGCCCATGCCACAGGCAGGGAGGGATACCTTTCACTAGTCCAGGTTGCTCTAAGGCTCATCCAACCTGGCCTTGAACACTTCCAGGGATGGGGCATCCACAAGTTCTCCAGGAAACTTCTGCCAGCGCCTCACCACCCTCAAAGAAGAATTTTTTCCTAATGTCTAATCTAAATCTCCCCTCTGACAGCTTAAAGACACTCCCCCTTGTGCTGTCACTATTGCTGTTATGAAAAGTCCCTCTCCGGATTTTTTGGAGGCCATCTGTAGGTACTGAAAGGCTGCAATAAGGTGTCCCCAGAACCCTCTCTTTTCCAGGCTGAACAAACCCAATTCTCTCAGCTTGTCTTCATAGGAGAGGTGCTCCAGCCCTCTGATCATCTTCATGGTCCTCCTCTGGACTCACCTGAGAGGCTCCACATCCCTCTTGTGTTAGGGGCCCCAGAGCTGAATGCAGGACTGCAGGTGGGGTCTCATGAGAGCAGAGTAAAGGGGAGAATCACCTCACTCAACCCGCTGGCCATGCTCCTTTTGATGCAGCCCAGCATACAGTTGGATTTCTAGGCTGCAAGTGCACACTGCTGTGTCATCTCATCAACCAACACCCCAAGTTGTCCTCTTCAGAGCTGCTCTCAACCCAGCCTCCACCCAACATGTTTTTGTGCTTGCAACTGCTCCAACCCAGGTGCAGGACCTTGCACTTAAAAAGATACTATACTTCTGGCCAGCCCACACTTACTATCTTGATGAGCACTGTTCTATTCTTCATAGTCTTTGCACAGGCAGAGCTATGGCAGGAAGTACCATTCATCTAAATTCCTGTACCATCAAACCGGGTTCTATAATCTTCAAGAGTTGTGTTAAAAATACCCAACTTCTACTGCACTTGAAAAAAGGGCTTAGATAGATTAAATAAAAAATATCAAAAAAATTTAAAAAATCAAAGGAAGTCTCCAATTTTCACTCAAGTGAATCAGAGTGGAGAAAATATCACCAACCTAAGTATAAAAAGAACAACTTTTGCCAGACAATAAGAATCAACATGGCAAATTTGCCACACAATTTCTGAAAGCAATCATTTCCTATGTTGCCCTTTATCCAGCCTTGCCTGTAGCCAAAGAGCAGGATCTTGACCTCAGTCCAGTAAAAAGGCTTACAGCAGTAACAACGAGCCAAATATATTTCACTTCATTCTTCTGTTCCTTTTTTCTTCCCAGTGAGCTGTATACAGACAGACACAAGACAACTACCCTTCCTTTCCACTTAAGCAGCAATAAAGGGCTTGCTACACAGTTCAGCATTACTGCAGGTCAACAGCACTGAGACAGGAACACTCCCTTTCTGCTGGGACAGGGATTGCTGTGGAACCTCACAGACGCCTTGCTGCTCTATCTAGAGGAGTTCATAGGAAGGCAGTCTGGCCAGCATTGGTGAAACAGATCAGGATATATTTCCTCAACTTCTTCTCCATTTCTGGGTTCGGAGACAAAACCAGTTTGTCAGCTCTTAATGTATGAACATATTATCTTTTTTGCATACATGCATGCTACAAAATAATGACCATAGAAAACTCAAATTATGACAGAAAAATCAAGATTATCTTTGATTACCCTGCACATGCAGCTTTCTGTTATTTGGGAGGCCCTATTATTAAATACTATTTAGATTATTATTATTACTACTATGATTATTATTACCATTTCCTTGATAGAACTAGGGTCTCACAGTCACTCATAAAGAACAAAAATAACTTGACACTAGTGTCAGCAATATTGCAGTAGGTCACGATCCTCAGAGTCAAGAATACGTGATAGTTATAAATATCAGGTCCAAGGGAAACTTACAATCTCCTGTTCCAGAAAAGCCTTTCATGTTGCCTAAGAAATCACAGATTGAGCAACCACCACCCAAATCAGGGGAATTCAATCCTAAAGCATGACTTCAATGACGAGAATCAGACTGACCAGATAGCAAAACAAGTAACAAATCTGAACCATTTGCTGACACCCAGGAGGATGGAATTCATCCTTTTTTGTGAAAAGGAAAACACGCTCAATAAGCACTCAATCAGCAGTACACTGAAAACCATGAACTTGTTTGATGCAGGGTTGGATAATATACAATATTATAATACAATATAATAATACAATATTATAATACAATATAATACAAAAGGCAGCTTAATGTATTTGGAGAAACTGTCAGTTTATACCAAGTACAGACCTGAAGGTATTTTCCCATATTTACCCCTTTTTTAATGCAGTAACTAACAGTTGCTAGCCATAATACACCTTACACATCCACAAAAATAAGGAATGTAACAGGAGGGGGGGGAAGTCTGTATTTATACTGTCTTAGGGACACTCCCTCCAAAAAGGTCCAACAGGTTGCTCTCTAACCCCCTGAACCACTGAATAAGTAGAAAACCTCTACGAGGGCTTGACCACATGCAGAAAATTGTTATCTACAGGTAATTCCCAAATAAATTGAGTCCCAGCCTAACTGAACCACAACCCTTCCATTTTCTTTCCAGAATATCTCAGAAATATGACTCCTTCACTTTTACCTTGGGGATTACAAAGGTGCTCTTAGCATTCAAGCCCAATCTGAAATTAACTGCATTTCACTAGTCCCTGAGCTAATCTGTGTTATAAATTTAACACTTGTATGACTTTAGGGGCTTCAGTGACACATATAAACTGGTTGTATTTAATCTGCATTTAACAGCAATGCAAATAAATCAGAAGTGAAATTTCAGCAGAGCCAAACGCAGAAGCATCCACATCCCCAGACATGTGTCTTAACTATTAGTAATGTTCATTGAAATCTTAATTCCCCCAGACTGAGGTAGAGTCAAGCTAATACAGGAAACAATAATGCTATCTGACATGCATGACCTTTCTGATTAAAACAACTTGTCTTTCTTAAAGACAAGGCAGCCACTACACCTCATTAACAGCTTTGCACTCTATTCTTCAAAATACTGTATCAACCAATACATATTCTTTATTTCTGGTGGCATTTGGAAATGTCTCAATTTCCTCTTGAAGTTAATGAGAGACAATGGGTATTCGATTGTAGGTCAGCAGTGATGGATGTTGCCCTATAAGTAACACACCCATCTACTTCTACACTCCCATTCCCCCTGCCTCCTCCCAGCCTTGGAGGAGAAAAAAACCAAAAACACAAACAAACAAACAAACAAAGCTTCTTATCAAAAGATCTGGGTAATACATAGAAAGGTATTTCACCATTTGATTGTTTGGGCAATTTTTGTTTGCTTGTATGTTTTTTTAACTTGAACACATTAATGTGATACATAGAAAGAAGATATAGCATTTTAAAAAGAAATAATCATGTTACGGTCACAGCAAGCCCGGGACAGAGATGATTAACAGTGCTTCTTCCACTAATTCAGTTCTCACATCTCCATTTCAGAAATGCCAAAGCAGACCACTGATCACAGACTAGGAATCCCAGACACAGTACATT
The DNA here is from genome assembly GCA_026283785.1 of Coracopsis vasa. Classification (NCBI taxonomy): domain Eukaryota; kingdom Metazoa; phylum Chordata; class Aves; order Psittaciformes; family Psittacidae; genus Coracopsis; species Coracopsis vasa. Next base: position 7,449 of record JANHGB010020620.1, read on the forward strand.
AACCGTGCCCGTACAAGACTGATTTTGAGTATCTATTTTTTTCATAACATGGGATTTTTGAGTAAATAAATAATACACCTTTTACCAATGCTCACACACAAAAAAAAAAAAAAAAAAAAGACCAACAAAAAAACACCACCACCCAAACCTGCTACCAGAACATCGGTGTGTATCACTATATTTGTTCCAACAGTTGACTAACAATTCCATTACAATTCCCTTGATACCAAAGAGCTAAAAGTTTAAGATCACTACCACAGGGACTGAATTCACATCAGTGACATGAAGTGAATTTCTACAACCATGTTGCCATCAGCTTTAGATACTACTCAGGAAAATTTAGAGATACTGTACAACCAACAAAAAGCTGCAATATTTTTCCAGTGAAAATTCTAACAAAAAAGTCACATTTGAAGCTTACAAAAGTTAAAGCTTTTCTTTTTTTTCCTAGCTCAGAAAGAGTTACGTATGTGCAAACTCACATAAAAATTTGATGTGATGTGATACATATTAGTTTTCCCTCTTGTACAAAGTTTTAACTTGAATGTAAACAGGCAACTAATGTGGAACAGCTACATATTCAAAACTTAGTGATCTATTTGACAGTGGTAAAGTAAGAACTATGGAAATGCTATTATCAAACAGCTACTGCTCAGTATTTAGGTGTGCTGCCTGGTATATAAAACTGACAGCTTTTCCATTGCAGAGTCCTTGGATGGTATCCATAGTTATTTGAACAAATTTTGTGATAAAAATCACATTAAAATGGTTATTTAAAATACACAAAGAACTGCATGTGTGCGTTTTTGTAGTTTCCTTTTCATTTTCTCAAACTAAACCTAATTTTCACAGAACACTGAAATCTGCTTCTCCACAGTAGGGGCCATTTCAGCTTTCTATCTCCCACCTTGTTGGCTAGTGGAGCGCTTTACGTGTGGATCCAAAGAGTCACTAATGGGGAAAGACTTTTTCCCTGTCTTTTATACACTTAAAAATGGCAGAGCTGATATTGTTGCTGAAAATTCACAATAAAACACCAGCAGAACCATTTTCAGGTAGCAAAAATTACTGGAAAATAGCCAGAACGAAGAGCAAAATGTCACAGAAGTTTACGAGCAACCAACCAGAAGTCTGGAATGAATCATAGTTCACACAACCTTAATTACAACTATTAAACATAAAGGCTATTTTAATTGTCATAGCACTTTACTAAGCTTTCACAAATACTTCTAGGAAAAATTATGAACTATGCAATCACTTTGTTTCCTATAACTTCTAGGATGTAGAACATCAGTTATTGGCCCTGACTCAAAGACTCTAAGTGCCAAGTAACACAGTATTATTGTTGCTGAGGATTTAATACAGTATGTTGAAACAGTATTTCAGTATCTTTGTAAGTGTGGACTCATTTCCTGCTACGGTAACACACTTGTACCCAATATTCTGTAACAGAGAAGTGATTTGATAAATCAATTTATATGAGTATTTCCAGCACAGAAACACCTGCTTGGGAAACATGTGGCCATGATATCAAGAGAGCAGAAAAAGCAATGTGTTACCACACATTTCTCAGAATAAAACAGGTTTAGAAAAAGCAACAATGCATTCTGCAAATGGAATAATAATATTTATAGAGATTCAGCTCAAATAAATTGGGAAAGTGAACTCCTAAGAGGTGATTTACTGACCAAAGTAAAACATCTATTTAAACCAAAATGACATAAAATACAAAGCTGAGCATGAATTTCTAGGACTGCTTTCTTAAAATGCAAGTACTTCAGGGCATAGATTTTTGAATTCTACCCATGGTATTCCTGGAATGCCTGTGCTTCTACTGCCCAACTTTAAAGCTTATACCCCCAAAACAAACTTTGGAGCAGCTACCTTTTATTCTGCATCAGTAAAGAACATAACTGACCGACCTTTTAAATACCAACTTCAATCTTAGAAACACATCAATTTAAGAAACCTACTTTGTACATCACTGTAGCTGGCTATATCCAAGCTGCTCACCCTAGATTTTAGTTTTGTTTGGTTGTGAGGTTTTTTGGTTTTCTGTTTTTCAAAGTCAGGGACAGAAACACAGGTACTACCTGGAAACAATTCATTTCATCCTAGAGTAGGTATCTAAAATAGATCAAATTCATCTCAATCAATTTATTTATTTTCACTGTTCGAACTCCCAATAAACAAACCATTGCAGACAAATCTTCACATTGTCAATGTCTAGGACTAATCGAGATTAACCCTATTTCGAGTCCTCTGGGCACCAATACGGGTGCCCTTATGTGTGATCTAGAAATTTCACTGCCAGACCTGATTCAACTGATGCTGTAACAAGAGGAAGTGGTAGTAAAATTCTCCTTGGGGGTTAGGTGAATTGTCCCAGTTTATGATTTTCCAAAAGCTGGAGTCCTTTATTCCACTGGCAGAACTGGTATCATTTACTATAACTATGTTAGCAAACACTGCAGTCAAATACTTGCAGACTTATACAGTGAAGCAAAGGATGCTACATGGATTTCTTATTTCAAAGTAACTACGCCATGGTCCATGGACTAGGTGCCCATTAGTAGCAGTGGTACGCTAGTTGTTGTGACAGTGCCCATCTCCTATGTCTGCTTCATCCAAAAAGAAACTAGTTTGCACCATGTCAACCAAAGAATGCAAGTGAACATAATCAAAAAGTTAATTTTAAAAAGCACTCTGTTCATCTGAACTAAAACACTACTGTAAATATACCTACTGACCAGCTTTAGAAATACTGACAGCTGTTTCACAGCTGTTTTCCAAATAAAGTTTGTCTTGAGCAATTGCTTAGGTCCAAAATATACATAAACTAAGCTCTCCCACAGTCCAAAAGCCTTTCATATTATTCATGATATGACAATAACAACTTTGCAGAAATCCTTTATTACATATTGGGTGTTCCCCCCAGTCAGTGAGGATTTTTCACCTGACAGCAGTAATGGGTTCTGTGCAGTTCAAAAGGATCCAGATGTTGTAAATGACTGCACGTATGAAAATCTCAGCTGACAGAAAAAAACAGAAAAAAAAAGGAGTGGGCAGAAGGTCTCAGTATTTAAAACCTCACAAACCAAACTTTTGAGCACCTACATCAGCTTGCTATTAAAGCATGCAAGTTTCTTAACTAAAGTACCTGTGTTAGTCTTGACGAAGGCTAAAGAAGGAAGTAGTTTCATCCCCTTTGCCATCATCAGGACTGTATAACAATTTAGTGCATCACCACAACTCAACCATAAATAGCTAGAGGCAAACACACAGGGAGACAACGAAGGTTATTCCAGCTTACAGTAAGCAACTCCTACTCAGAGTACGTGCCTGGCTGGCCCAAATACCTCTTTACAACAGTGTGAAAAGAAAAATTACAGTTGCAATGAGTCTTCAAAGAACACCAGCTTTGAAAAAAAGTTGTACCAGTGAATAATCCAGCTTCTAAAACTACCCATGACACTGGGGCCACTAAGGAAGGTTTTGTCATTGAACTCAATAGTGTATTTCCCCCTCCATTCCTCCCAAAAACCAGCCAACCAACCAACCAACCAAAGTTTTTTGATCTATTAACAAATCTGTTTAATAAAATCATCTAAGCAGGCCAATTTCATTCCTAAATCTTTTCAAATTATGAAGTTGCTTGAGTAGTCTGGCAAGCAGGAGAACACTGTGCAGTGACGTGTGTGCACTCCTTGTCAGACAAGACTAGCACCCCGCATAATTTAGTTTTACAGAATGCCCTCCCCTGAGCTGCAGGCACCTGCCAGGAACTGCCAATGCAAAATGCATACCACCCTGCATTAGCTGGTAAATACCATACCACCATCCATCTGGGCAGTAGGGAAAAATGTCAGAACTCAAGTCCTCAACAGTGTATACTATCAATATTTGGCAATGAATGAACAGATTTCCTAGGAAAATGAATGAATGACTGCAGTCCCTGAAAAACCTCTGATAAAATGATCAGAAGATGGAGAGAAAGTGAATAGTGCTTACGCATCTGTCTTCACACAAGTACCAACTGAGTACAAGCTATGTGTATATACATCAGGTTGTCACCAATCTCAAGAACACTGCCCCTTGTTAGATCTCAGAAGCCCTCACCAAGCTTACTCTCTGTCTCATATCTCTAACCTCTTATTTGACCCCTGCTGAAGGGCTAAACAATTTAATTTTCCAGCCTTCTTTCAGTATTCAACATGGTGTTTACTTCAGAAACATTTGCCAGAACTGTTTGCTATCTGTTACATTCATAAAATAAGCCAGTTGATTATGGATTGACACAGTGGGTCTTCCTGCACCAGTGTGGGTCTCAAATAAGCTCCTGAATGTTTCAAGATGCCAAAAGTGCAGTAAGATCCATATTGGGACTGAGACTTGAATAGCACTTGAGTCCCAGAAAGCATTCACAAAATTATCAGTGTTTTCCTGGCCCTTGTACTTCTGAGCCCACAATGTGTGCTTGCGGCCCAGAAATCCAACCATATGCTGGGCTGCATCAAAAGAAGCATAGTCAGCAGGTCAAGGCAGGTGATTGTTCCCCCCAACTCCACTCTAGTGAGACACCACGTGGAGTACTGTGTTCAGCTCTGGCCCCCAAAATAAGGAGGATACTGACCTGCTGGAGTCAGTTCAAATAAAGGCCGTGATTATGATCAGAGGGCTGGAGCACCTCTCCTGAGAGAGCTGGGATTGTTCAACCTGGAAAAGAAAAGGCTCTGGGGAGACCTTACTGCAGCCATCCAATACCTAAAGAGGGCCTACAGGAAATCTGGAGAGGGATTTTCACAAGAGCAATTGTAACAGGACAAGGGGGAATGTCTTTAAACTGACAAAGGAGAGATTTAGATCAGACATTATGAACTACTGTGAGGGTGGTAAGGCCCTGTTACAGGTTGCCTAGAGAACCTGTGGATGCCCCAGCTCTGGAAGTGTTCAAGGTCAGGTTGGACGGGTCTTTGAGCAACCTCATTTACTGGAAGGTATCCCTGACATGCCAGGGGGGTTGTGACTAGATGAACTTTGAAGTCCTTCCAACACAAACCACTCTATGATTCATGATTTTCTTAGTTAAATAAAATCACATTTTCCAGAAATACGCAAGTGGCCCTAAGGTTTCTAAAGACGTGAGGTAGAACGCTGATCCCACTGAAAGCCGTAATTTCACTGATAGAAGTCTGCTTTGCATGTCTTCCAAGTTATGAGAAAGCTCATTAATTCCTGTATAGGCCACCTAATTCCACTTTGGTCTTGCTTTCCTTTTGCTGCCTGCAAATGACACTAATGTTGACTTAAAGCAGGACAGCCTTCTCCACCTGGGGAGCCTCTCAATTAGATAGAAAGTGGAAAAAAATTATGACAACTTCCTACTCTCTGTCCCCTTGAGGTTAATATCTGCCTGGTATATCAGTAATTGTTCATTGCATGGTTGGGCCGAAAGAAAGAAAAGTATGGTTTAGATAATCTTGGGGTTTTTCTTGATTTTTTGTTTGTTTGTTTGTTTGACAGATACATTTTCCCATGGATCTTAACTTTCTAGAGCTACAGGAATTGTGCCACTGCTGCAGGGTTAATATTCCAGTGCCAAGGCTGCTGCTGTTGTCTCGCTTCCAGAAGAATGTCAAGTGGGGAGTTATTGCTTGGGAGGGACCAAGTAGACTGTCAAGCCCATTTTTTAAAAAAGTTACTTTTTAATACATTGCAGCAGAACAATGCTTTAGTAAAATCAGTGGATGGCTGGGCATCGTTTTTTTAATAGCACACTGTTGACATTTCAGAGTTTTCCTTCAAGCACCTCTGAATTTATCTACAAGTCTCATCCGAAGGGGAAAGAATCAGACTCTTTTTTACTATTTCTCCTTTTTCAGCTTACTTTGTTGGGTTTTTTTCCTCCCCCCTTTGCCAGCTGCAATTCTGGGATTTTTATGACTATTTGACCACAGCATCAAAGACATCCTTTGGGAACAATCTGTCCCGAGTTTCTTCTTTAAAGTGCTATGGGTCAACTGCCAGTGCCTCAACCTCCAACAAAAGGAATATGTCTTTGAGGACCGAGAGGAGTAGAAGAGTTCTTAAGCCTTAGTGGTTTAATTTTTTTTTTTTTTTTTTTTGTTTTGTTTTCCAAGTTCTGGAGCAGAAAGGTTGTCCTCTTGCATTAATCACTTTTTCAGGGTCACTGTGTGAAGCCTGAGCCAGATTCTGCACTGCTAGTGCATTAAGCTCTTCCTTCTCAGAAAACCGTAAGTGAAGTTGTACCATAAATGAATCCTGTCTTGTAAGATCACAATAATGTGCCTCAACATTTTTGGTGGAAACAGTTCAAAAACTCTGCGTGTCTGCGAACCGTAAGGCACGTGCTGAGTAAGAAAGGACAGCAAAGCTTCTTGTGAATCGGTCTTCTAATTTTCACATTCTCTATCCAGCTTGAAGAACTAGGGAGGAGGTTTAAAAGTCTTGACCCACATTTTGTGCTCTCATCACAGAGCGTTTTCTTTCAGTCTCAGTCCTGCACCCTTTTCTCTGTACCAGCCTTGTCTGCAGAGAACAAAAGGTGACAATCTAGAGACAGACCCAAACTGTGCTTTACAAAGCAAGGACTCCCTTTGTGTCATTTTGGCCTCCTGTGTGCTGTCCATCTGCTCAACTGCAAATTTTGCAAAAGCTCAAAATTCTCCTGTTGAGGCAAATGGCTGGCAAACAGTCCTGCTGTTGATGAGAGACAATACCCTCTTTTTCTCAGCCAGCAAGAGGATTACAGGAAGCAAATATGAAAAATTATGGCAGATATTAGGGCTGTTGAGGAAACATCAAAGTTTCTCCACAGTTATTTCAAACTGCTTTATCTGCTGTGGTTGGTGCCCACTGCTGGCAATAACTTCCTCTAAATTGTGACAAAGAATTTCTGTGTAACCAGGCAATAGGCTGGCTAAAGTGTAATACCAGCAAAAGACACAAAGGGAGTTTTGTGCTCTTAACTACCAAGTAGGAACCATGACAAAAAATTTCTAAAGATCTTATAGAGCATTTAAATACATAAGAGATCAATGTCTTACAAGGACAACCTCCATACACCAGAAGTCATAGAATAAGTTTGGCTAGATCAAGACAAAGCACAATCAACCTTTTGTTGGCTTCTCAGTTACTGTCCTGCTACTGAATTTCCTTTTGTCTCACTGGTAGTACTGTCATCTAGGTCAAGGTTGGACAGAACTAGTAAATGGTCAGTTATTCTGCCTTTTATTCAAATAATCTACTAAAACCTGTACATCTGGTAAACAATTTAACTACCAGCATCCATCTGGCAATTAGCATTGAAATGCAGGATGCAATTTTGTTGTTTCAGGGTCAGGATCACATTCCTAGAAGCTGCAAGCTTTTGAATCGCATTCCCCAAAAAACACTTTAGGCACCACATGTCTCAAATCAGTGTCAAGATCCTGGCTGGTTTTGTGGTACACTGTCACTATTCTACATACTCTTCTTTGGCACTTCAGACCTCCCTCAACCTCTTGGCTACCCTCATGACAACAGACAAATTGGCACAGTATCCAACTAATCTGAGCATATAACATGATGAGTCAGACCTCTGGATCTTTCAACACCTAATCTAGGCTCCTTCAATAGATAACCTCTGTCTTAAGTAGACAGTCAGGTTTTAGCAGATTTGGATTGCAAGAGACCTCATTCAGGCATCTGTAAACATCTCTCCAAGAAGAAATAGCAAGAACAGCACAGAATTAATTGTTTGGTAAATCAGAAACAGTCCAAGCAAATGCAAACACTGAAAATGTTCTAGTTCTCTAAAACCTTAATCATACAAACAGTGATGCTCCCATTTATCTTCTTGATTGACTGTTCTACTCTCTGAAGAGGCAAGTAAAGTAAGAACTCGAGAGACAGGAGGGAGCTTTAGATGTTTTGGGGAAATACAGCAGCACTGAAAGCTTCAGAATTTTCTGGTTTGCTTTGCACTTTCACTGATTTGAATGAAACAATCAACACAGGTCTAAATTTTATGTCCTGAGAGCTTATTTCCCTTTGAGATTTTCTCTGTCAGCAATTAACTAGAAAAGGGAGTTAAAGCAAGACAAAGCAGAGAATTCCAGCCGATGCTAGAATTCAAGAGTCAAACATCAAGCATTAGAGCCCACAACTTTGCTTTCTAGATCTTTTCTGCTGGCTACCATCTCTCTAATGCTACGATTATCTGTTGAAGAACAGACGCTTCAATTCACCATGTTGTTAGCAGAGAGACTACAATTCTGCTGATCCCCCATTCATCTCAAGGAGGATGAAGGATGCTTTATCATCCCCTTCCATCACATACACACACTGCTTGTGGGAGGAGAAAAACACGTCTCAAAACACAAAGTTAAAGATTTTTACAGAGAGCTTAAGCATTTGTAATTGTAAAAAAAACAGGATTTGGCTTCCTAAATAACATTTGATTATCAGTTCTTTGATATTTCCAACCCTTGTTGTCAGCCCTAAAAAGCACAAGGGTTTTCTCACTTCAGTCACCAGGAAGCACATCAGCCCTGCCTGCACCAAAGCACTGACAACAGTCAAATCCTCAACTGGTCATACTCAGGAAGCAAAGGGTTACAAGAAAAAAAAAATGTAGCAAGACTATGTTACCTGTTTTCCTCTTTATGTCTAATCCCTTTATCATTATGGAAAAGTACAATAATTGAAGTAAAGAGCATGATCAAGCAATCAGCTGGAAAACAAAGACACAACTCCCACAGTGCTAGGGAAACTGCCTGCACTACTATCAAGCATGGTCCAGTACAAAAGGGTAAATACTTTTTCCCTTTGTTTGAATGGAGTCACCACTAAGATAAACAGTTCTCAGTTACAGCTAATCTTGCACTATTGTCAGAATACAAATACTAATGTATATGGTTATGGGCTGAACAATACTGTGAAGTGTATGCATCCTAAGACTGATTAAAAACTATGCACACGCAAAGAGGTATAGCTCTGTTAATCATCCTCATTTTCCAAGAACTTAATTCTTCCTGTATCTTATAGTTTTTTAGCTACAGTACCAAATTTGGAGATTTAGGTATCTTCTACTTGAGGACTTTAACTATAAAAACACAGTTTTATCTCAGAACCTGTATGGATAGAAAGCCTTTTGAAGCTTTGGTGTCCAGTAACACAAAAAACCCCAAAGATTTTTCTTTTCATTGTGAACACTGCTGCAGATTTAAATGGCACTATGGTAACTTAGTTCCCCAAAATACAGCCTTTTAATCTTAAATGCTTTTTAGGTGCAATACATCTTTCAAATTGAACAGTGACTCCAGAACCATGAAAAACGTTATACAGCTGTAACTAGAATATTATATAAAAATAAAAGCAACATTTCAATTCTACATAAAGCAAAACAAAAAAAGCAGTCATCTCCCAGTCTGATAAGTAAACACAGGAGACGGATTTACACTAGTTTGTTTCAGCTGAGCTACGTTAGAGGGACTGACTAGCAAATGAGCCGCCCTATATTGAAGACATTTAGCATTCTGTGTTCTAGCATGTACAAATAAACTCAAAGTACAGCACTCTCAATTCTACCGCAGATCATACTGTAATTTTCTGTTTTGCAGACATGCTTGTATTTCACAAAGCTAAGCAAGACAGAAAGAGCAAAGTTGTTAGTCAAGACCATCTTTCCAACCATGCTTGCCCATGTTTCCTTTGTTCCACAGCTTCTCCTAAGTGGCTGACCACTATTTTTTCTAACACTCTTGCACTTCAGAGACCTCATCATATTTCCTTTATCAATGAGCTAATCTGGGGAAAAAAAAAAACAAAAAAAACAACAAAACACTGCAACAAAAAAAAACACACACACCAAAAAAAAAAAAAAACCTATTGTTGATGGAAAGCATTAACACTGGGACTACAGATACAGGATTTTCTACTGATCTTTTCTGCTGTGAAAGAAATAAATTCTATTGTTTTGAAAACTCTTATCATAACTGCTCCTTTTCCCTCCCTAACATTTCTAGTTTTGTCATAAAGCTTGAAATTTTTACTTAATCCATCTAGCTTTCCATCTGAAGACTTCTTTAGATCATCTTCTAGGCCACCAGCAATGCTCCTATTAGGTCAATAGAATTCAATCATGTGAAGTGCTCCCATTTTTTTGCTCAATGTAAAAACTACCATAGCTTCAATAAATCTGTACACAAGTGCTCACTTGCTAAATCCTCAGCAAGCATATTTTTACTAGCTTAAACCCAAGGAAGACAGAATGTCTTTGGCTTTTCAGGCTTTAAGTGTGATTAACTAGACTTACTTAGTGCAGAACAGTGGCTGAGGAATTTCATCCAGCAACTCCTTATTAAAAGAAGAGCTTTCATTACAATAGCCTTTGGGCAATTTCTTAAAAATGAAAAATCTTATCACCTTACGTCAAATAACTGACATCATGGTCATATTTTTCACAGGCTAGAATTCCCTAGTTGGAATTCCATATTGATCTCTTCTTCCTCCCATGTGAAATCGTGGGTCCAACTATATATATTTTTCTTCTTCCCTGCCACTTAAACCTAAGGCATGATTCACTCAGCCTTGAAGATATAACCAGTAACCTAGAACAAGGTCTTATGCCTTTCCTCAGCTCACTTCAAGAAAGACGATGAAAAGAATATTTACAAATTCACACTGAAAACAATAGAAGTTTCATAGTAGAAACATCAACAAAATATACCTTATTGTTAAAGCACACTCAAACTAGCAAGTGTTAAAACAACTGAACTATTATGTGTTTTTCTACATGCAGAAATTGTCTGGGTCACTAAACGCATTAGGTCTATGCTTATCCAAAGCTTAGTCTGACTTTTCACAACAGATAAAATCTGACCATAATAGTCAAGCTGCTTGCAAAAATCAAGTCAACTGCTTAATTCACTCATGCAATATTAAATATGCAAAAACATGCAACAAATTATTTGAAAGGAAACCTTCCCCTGAAAAGATATCAGCTCTATGTTAAAAATCACACAGAAACCTTCATGTCAAAGTGCTTAAGTATTTGAACATTCACAGAACGTACAATACAACAAAGTTTTAATTCTATTAGTCCAGGAAACTTCTTCCCTTGGCTTCAGGGAGACAGTTTTCAAGCCTACATAAGCAAAAAAGCCACCCTTATGCACCATGTATACACACATGGATAGGGACACATAAATCCTGTGCTTTGTGAGGAACAGATCTTTAATCTTGGATATTTGCGTAAATAATTTGTAATTTTCTTTATTGTCTAATGGATAGAGATTTAGCAATGAACTTCAGAACATAACACTACATTAATGCTTCTTCTTGCCACATATTCATCTGTTTCCTACCACTACACTGAGGATCAAAGTTCTTGCAATTGAAACTCTGAGAACCGTTACATCTATTTTAGGATCTCCCAATACAAGGGAGGCTATGTGTTGCTATGTCTCCATGCCTCAAGATCAGATTACTAGTCCAACTGTAGTCTTTATCAATAAGAAATAATACAAATGAATTATCAACTTCTATGACAAGCCAAAACCTCAGTAGCAGTTTTTATTCAAGATCATCACTCACATCCTGTTTTTTTCAACCCACAACAGCAACCTTTCTTAACACAATCTCCCTATTGCAAATCAGCCCTACAAGATTATAGGGAAGATGGCAGTGGAAAATAACACCTACTGAAATCCTTAATCCTCTATTTACCTCAAGATTCAATAAGCTTCTCTTTGTCCCCATGCATCATCCTTTTACCACAAAGAAGACTCATAAAATAACCGCATCCAGTGGTAAACCTCCTACACCCAGATAAAAAAAGCAATCTTACTGCAGCCATCTTCCCACACACTCTGAGTAACAGACCTGAGATGATAAAAGAAAGCAGCAGAAGGGGTATAGAAGAATAACTCATAATGGAATTTAATTTAATCCAACCCACCCATACAAACCACTCACCCTCACCAGAAGCGAATAAATACCTGCAACTTTTTCAACCCTTTGGCCACTGAGACATCCTATATAATATCATGACATTAACACCATTTCAAAGCTACCCTCGCACATACACAGAATATCGCCCTTCTCATTCCCACAAAAAAACTCACTAACCTGAGTTTGCTACAGCTTTTAGTCACGTCCATCTGGAAGTGTGATACAGCCTTTAGCTCCTGTTTTTGTTCAGGCTGGAATCAGTCTACTTTCTGTGAGGGTGCAACTCAATCACTAAAAAAATGAGAGTATTTGAATATCTCTCCACAATACTTTCTTCTTCAAGCCCAGGAGAACAAACTAGCTCTCATTTCTGATCTGTCAGGAGACACTCAAAACACCTGACCTAACAGCTGTACAAAATACCCAAAGCAACAACCCTCCACAAAAGCAATTCATCTACCACACAGCTGCAACACAGTAACTCTGTTACAGCCTCTGCTGGCACTGAACAAAGGTCAACTAACACCTTCACCCTCCACTACAAACTACTTAGGCCAATATGGGGTGAAAACACACCAAAACTGATCAAGGAAAATTAATCTTAAATCAAGTAGGAGAAAAGCTTTTAATCATTTACTGTCTTTAACTGTTGTAATCAGATGGCCTCCATGCTATACAGACAAAGTGAAGACCCATACGGTTTACAATTTGTATTTATGCACTTACTCAAAGAATAATTATAGAATCGTTTGGGTTGGAAGATCATCAAGTCCATCTCTATTTGGACCCTTAATCTCCTGACACAACAGCAACCACTGCACAAATGCCTTCTGGGGAAAAAAAAGGAAAAAAAAAAAAAAAGAAATTATTTGTACTCCTGACCAATCCCATGTTGCTTCTGGTTCCTGCTCCTGCTTAATGGATTAATGTCATTCAGCCATATCTCCTTCTGAAGTCTATGGACAGCCCTACCACGCACAGAATGGGTGTCTACTCAACAGTACCATTTACCTGAGTTGTTGCTGTAATTTTAGCAAACTTACAGACTACAATTTCCAAAGTGCAACTTTCCAAGCTAGGTAGGACAGAAGTACATAAAGTATTTGACTTCATCCCTTTGCTTTTCATGAAAATTTGAGCTAAGATCACAGAGATCTGCCAGCTCCCATGCTAGGAGACTTTCCTATTCCTCTGTTGCTGCTCAGGCTTCAAGTGTAACTGGGTTAGGGGTTCCTAAGCTTCGCATCACAGGGTCCTAGAAATGCTCTGGTGGTTCTGGTCAAGAATAGTATTGCTGCTTGGCTACCAAAAATTATGACCTTTTGTCTCATTACAGTAGAGATATCTTCTGGGTGAACATCCATGTATGCATAGCCATTTGTTTGCATAAGATGGGGTTTGTTGCAGCAAATATTGAACATGCTTTTGCACTAAACTGAGGCCCAACTGAAATACCTGTCTACGTACAATTACTGTTTCCTTCTTGTTTCTCTCATTGCTGCCCTGTCTCTAATACTTTGCATAGAAGAAGTACCGCTTATGAACATGTAAGATATACTATGAAAACATCATACTACTGTACAAGTCCCACAGTGATGATTAATAGCAACAATAATGCACAACCAATTGTGCTTTTATTTTTCCACATTTGTTCTACGGCCATTCTCCCACAAGTTTGATTATAGCAAGAGTGTTTAATGAATCAGGAATAATAGCAATATATGGCAGGAGAGCTTTATAGACAGTTTTAAGACTTATTTCCTTTTGTTGCTGAAAATGGGACACTGGAGGCAAGTCAGTGCATTTATGGCACCATGTTTTTACAGCTTTGTCTTCCCTTACTAGAATGTCCCATATGGATTTACAATTGCCAACATGCATTTTCAATTGCTGAAAGTGATAACTGCAATCAAAGGCAACAGAACTGTGAAAGCGGAGATGCACATACACCTGGCTTTACATTTCATAAGACACCAGACCCGTCCCTTTAAGACAACTGCACTGCTTCAAAAAAGCTTTTCAACAAGGTTACAGTCTTCTTTTTCCCCCTTAGTTCTGAAATAAGAACCTCTCTTGAAAGCTGATACTTTCCTGACATTGTTCCAAATGATCTTGTCTTTACATCCCTGTAGAAGAAGGCATTTTATCATACTTGTCTTGGATGGTAAGTTCCAGAATAACAGCTGCTGAATGTGATATTGAGCTATACCATCCTTCTCTCCTAAGAACATCTTGGAATGAGCTGTCCTGTTCTCAGAGACTGGAGTTCCGTATTACACGTGTCCACACTTAAAAGAATTTTCAGTCTCCAG